>JAXQQM020090836.1:0-37502 GCA_034641835.2 Pinus albicaulis | reverse complement strand
TCATCATTAAAAAATTTGTTTGTTCAATGGTCGGACATCTCTATTTTAATATTGTATATAATAAAACATTATAAATAAATTATTTTAATATGAATTAATATTCACTCATAATTAAAAATATATTAATAATAGAAAAACAAGTTGAATGTTCAATTATAAAATGACTCTATCCATTCTCTATGACATTCAAACATATTAAAAAATAAAAAAATACATAATGTTTTTTACACTCTCAAAAAAAATTGCACCTAAAAAAAATAAGTGTTCTCTGCTCTCAGCTCAAATTAAATAAAATATTTGATTAACATAAATCTATGCTAAATAGAAACCTTAACATCAAAACGATCTATCACACTTTCCATTATAGTTTGGTGGGCGCATTATTTAAGAACACTTCACATAGTAGCTCTAATAGTTCCTATGATTTTTCTTGCATAACCAAAGTGCCAAATGTTTTGTCCAGTTTCGTATTTTTCATTCCATGACATCCTAGCCTCTTAGAAGCTCCAAATTCATCTCTTTACTAATAACTTAGACAACAATCATTGGAATCCTAACCTTATAAATATATAGCTTGGTTACATTGATAATAACTTACACAATAATGACTGGAATGTCTCCACCAATGGACTTTATGAGCATCGTTGTTGTGGCCAAGAGATTTGGCATATCATCACTGGTCAGGATTACATTCACATATCCCTCAATTTTATCACTAGAGCATGTCATAATGATGAAATAATTCTTCTGTGTTTTCCCATTCCATTCTCCAACCCTTTGCACACTCTGGTTTCTAATTGTCTGGATGAGACGAGATTTATTTGGGTTGGATAATGTCAGAATAACAAGAGAAATTGCTACCAACAGTATCATGGCAAGCATTTCTTTTTTGTTTGCCATCACTATAGTGGTAGCCTTTTCACAATTCATTCCAATCCCAAACTTCTCAGTGTATGCGTTCAAGAAGTTACCCTCTCCTGTATATATAAAACAAGGCATGCTTTTCACTCTGAGAATGATTGTTCGAATAGACATACAAACCAGGAGATGAGATTCTTTGCGGGATGATCAGAAACATCATCCATAAGAAAAAATGTTCACATTATTTAAAAATCAAGTATAGAATCTTTATCATAGTTAATTACAGGGTCTGATTTTGATGTTGTGATTACTGCATCTTCTCATGACCATGAGTTTGAGAATTGAGCTCATAACCAATTATTGGCAGTGACTTGAGCTTTGAGTGGCCTATTTTGTCTCTTCTTTTTAACAGATGAGTTTAACACATCATTTTGAATAGGATTCAAATGAATATGTGCTTGCAGAGGTGTAGAGATTGATGTGAAAATATTGCCAAAAAACTAGCCCATTCTCAATTTGGGAGGAAATTTACTGAGGCTCAGAAGGCTTGTTATTTCCCCTCCAGTGATTCACTACATTTTTATCACATTGGGTTTTACCAAAACTGTCATCCAAGAAAACCCGGATTCAGTTTATTTTGTAGTAAGCGGGTTATAATTTCTATCATATCCTTACTAATTATCCTGTAATCGAAAATTTTAGTTCTCCCAATCAAATGGGGTCACTATAAAGAGTGTGCCCTATTTGTCAATGGGGATCTATCTGTGTAGGGAATTGGAGTTTAGGCCATTGATATGTAATTTCTATTGAGAAAGATAGATGTTATTTAACATAGTTGTTTACAGACTCTGAATTTGATGTTTTGATTACTGCATCTGCTCATGACCATGAGTTTGAGAATTGAACTCATAACCAATTATTGGCAGTGACTTGAGCTTTGAGTGGCCTTGTTTTGTCTCTTCAGTTTAACACATCATTTTGAATAGGAGTCAATTTAATATGTCCTTGTAGAGGTGCATATGTCAATGTGAAAATATTGCTGAAAATACAAGCTCATACTCAATTTGGGAGGAAACTTACTGAGGCTCAGAAGGTCTATTATTTTCCCCTCCAGTGATTCAGTGCATTTTTATCACTTCTGGTGCCATTTTGTCTCATCTATTGAAAAACATGTTGACCTGAATACCTAGATTTTAACGGGCTTGGGAGACACACATTTGTCTCAATTGTGGATACATATACGCATTGACTAAATCATTTGATGACCAGGCAAACCCTAGCCTCTTCTATCGATAATTTTTTCAATTTTGTTTACATATGAATAGTGTCTCATAGAAGTTTTATCTATTCATGTTGATAACATTTATGTTGTAATCAACCTTCTTGTTTTTATTCTTCATGTGTGTAGCGAGATGATTTTGTCTGCCCTCAATGTTCTGCACCAAAGAAGTGTTTTTGAAGGTATGTTGTGAGCAAATGAAATGAAATAGGTGGCATTTTTCCTCCAATTGGTGTAATTATTAGAGTGGTTCTTAGCGTTGAAGTTGTTGGTGCACTACCTCTATATGACCTTCAATAATCATTTATAAATCACTTAGTTGGGTACAAAACTAAAATTCTTGTTCACCGACCACGATTACATTCTCATATCCCTCCATTTTATCACCATAGCATGTCATAACGATGAAATAATTTTTCTGTGTGTTCCCATTCCATTCCCAGATCCTTCACACACTCTCACTTCTAACTGCCTGGATGAGACGAGATTTCTTTTGGCTAGAGAAAGTCAGAATAACAAGAGAAATTGCTACTAATAGTATCATTGCAAGGATTTCTCTGTAGTTTTCCACCAATGTAGTGGTAGCCTTCTAACAACTCACTCCAATCCAAAAATTCTCAGTGTATATGTTGAGGAAGATACCCTCTCCTGTATATATAAAACATGGCATGCTTTTAACTCTGAGAATGATTGTTTGAATAGAAGTACAAACCAGGAGATGAGATTCTTTGCATGATGATCAAACACAACATCCTTAAGAAAAAAGTTCACATTACTTAAACACCAAGTATAGAATCTTTAGCATAGTTGTTTACACGGTTCGATTTTTTTGTTGTTATTACTGCATCTACTCATGACCATGAGTTTGAGAATTGAACTCATATCCAATTATTGGCAAGGACTTGAGCTTTGAGTGGCCTTGTTTTGTCTCTTTAGTTTAACACATCATTTTGAATAGGATTCAAATCAATATGTTCTTGCAGAGGTGCAGAGGTCAATGTGAAAATATTTCTGCAAATACTAGCCCCTGCTCAATTTGGAAGGAAATTCACTGAGGCTTAAAAGGTCTGTTATTTTCCCCTTTAGGGATTTAGTGCATTTTTATCAATTTGGGTTTTACCAAAGCTTCCATCCAAGAGAAAATCGAATTTCATTTATTTTGTAGTAAGCTGGTTAGCCTTTCTATCATATCCTTGCTAATTATCTTGTAATAAAAAATTTTAGTTGTTCCAGCCTAATGGGGTTACTTTCAAGAGTGTGCCTTGTTTGTCAACAAGGCTCTATCTGTGTAGGGAATTAGAGTCTGAGCCATTGATCTGTAATTTATATTAAAAAAGATAGAGGTTCTTTAACATAGTTGTTTACAAGGTCTGATTTTGATGTTTTGATTACTGCATCTGCTCATGACCAAGAGTTTGAGAATTGAACTCATAACCAATTATTGGTAGTGACTTGAGCTTTGAGTGGCCTTGTTTTGTCTCTTCATATTAACACATTATTTTGAATAGGAGTCAAATGAATATGTGTTGGCAGAGGTGCAAAGGTCAATGTGAAAAGATTTTCGAAAATACCAGCCCCTCGATTTTGGAGGAAACTTGTTGAAGCTCAGAAGGTTTGTTACTTCCCCCCATTGATTTAGTGCATTTTTATCACTTCTGGTACCATTTTTTCTAATCCATTAAAAAACTTGTTGACCTTACTACCTCGATTTTAAGAGTCCCAAGCAACACATTTATCTTGATTGTGGATACATATACACATTGAATAAATCATTAGATGACCAGGAAAACCATAGCCTCTATTATTGATAATGTTTTCAATTTTGTTTACATATGAATAATGTCTTATAGAAGTTATATATGTTCACGTTGATAACATTAATGCTAATCAACCTTCTTTTTTTGTTCTTCATGTTTGTAGCAAGATGATTTTGTCTGCCCTCAATGCTCTTCACCCAAGAAGAATTTTGCAAGGTATGATGTGAACAATTGAAAGGCAATAGGTGCTAGTTTGTCTCCAATTGGTGTAATTCTTGGATTGGTTCTTGGCGTTGGAGCTGTTTGTCCACTGCTTCTATATGGCCTTCAATAATCTTTTAGAAATCACTTATTTGGGTACAAAAATAAAATTATTGTTTCTCTACTTGAGTGGAGGATCAAACTAAGTTTCAGAAATGTCTAGATATCAAGCTAACATAGTGTTTGTTTTTCAAATATGAAGTGTAATGATTAATGGATTATATTAGTTTAGTATTAGCATTGGAGAACCTATCTTAACAGATGGATTTGTAAATATTTGTGTTAGCATAGAAAATCTGGATTTGTTATATTATGAATGGAGTTTTGACAATATACCCCAAAGGGTTAACTTTAGCATCTATATTTGAATATTTAATATTTAAAACGTTTCCATGGAAGAATCGCATGATTTCCTAAAAGGTATGTTACAAATTCTTGGCGTTGGAGTTATTGGTGCACTACTTCTATATGGCCTTCAATAATCATTTACAAATCACATATTTGGGTACAAAGCTAAGATTCTTGTTTCTCTGCTTGAGTGGAGGTTCAAAATAAATTGTAGAAATGTCTAGATATCACGATCATATAGTGTTCACTTTGCAAATATGAAGTGTAATGGTTAATGGATTATATGAGTTTAGTATTACCATTAGAGAACCTATCTCAAAAGATGGATTTGTAAATATTTGTGTTAACAAAAAAAAAGCTGAACTTGTTATATTATGAATGGAATTTTGACAATCTACCCCAAAGTGTTAAATCTAGTGTCTAATTTGCATATCTAATATGTAAAATGTTTCCATGGAAGAATCGTAGGATGTCCTAAAAGGTATGTTACAAATTTAAAATTTCAACAATTCATTGGTAATGTATTTCTTTTATTTGGTCATTTTAATAATATTTCAAACATATTTATTTAATGTTTTTAAAGCATAATTTTCACAGATTGTTTTGTAAGGATAAATTTCAGGAACGGTGGACTAAGTGTTTCATTAACTTACTAGTGTTAACATCATTTAAAAGAGATTTCTCTGAAAGTACCTTATATTAGATATGCAGAAGTTTTGTTCTCTTATCTTCCTTCAAATGTTACTACCGCTATCATCCTACAACTCCTGCCAAAAATATTTCACAAAGAGATAATCATGACTCTCCTTATCAGTTTACCTGCATGTACTACTAGATGGTATTAGTCCTTTGCATTAAGCACCTGATACAACTCCATTCTTTCCTCTTCCAAATTTCATCATGATCCTCTTCAAAAGCCAGACATTCTTTGGTGACCATTTTGATGTTGATTACAGAATGACAGTAAAACCATAAGTTTACATGAAAAAATTTAATGTGGGTCCTTAAGGAGAGACATGAGAAGCTGGATTCCATGTTGCTTGATCTAATGCTAAAGCTAGGCCCTGAAGCATTATGGTGATCTCTCCTATATTGTCCAGATGAGAATTCAATAAGGACACTAGCCAAGAGCCATATAAACCCACATATGATATGTAACCTTAAGGTTCCAGAGCTCGAGAGAGCTTAGTATGGTAGAAAAATTATCAAATAACAGAAATGTCGAGGATGCATATCTCAAATTCAGATAAATGGTAGACATATCAACTAATGGAACTCCATATGTGAAACCTTCAGGTGCATCTGATATGGATTTAGATGGTCTGAGCTAGTGAGATATTGATATGCAAACCGTAATGGATAGAACTATAATAAACCAGTTTTTACCAAGGCCTATTGCCAACACATGATTATCACTAATACATAATTATCATTGAAAAATGTCTGAAAAATTAGTTAAATCCATACATCTCAGGAATGTATTTGGAATAGAAATATGCATAATTGAGAGGCCCGTTTGTGGATACCTTTTTCATGATGATGTGATATCCAAAATTGAAGGCTGGATACATGGAGAGGGAAGGAATGTATCTGGGTTCTACAAAAAAGGACCTGAAAATGAGGGATATGGCAGTGACCGTTCACACAAATGGTAGACATATCAACTAATGGAATTCCAGATGTGCAACCACCAGGTGCATCTGATATGGATTTAGATGGTTTGAGCTAGTGAGATAGTTACATCCAGACCACAATGGATAGAACTGTGATGAACTAGTTTTTACCAAGGCCTCTTGCCAACACATGATTATCACCAATAAATAATTATCATTGAGAAAATGTCTGAAAAATCAGTTAAATCCATACATCTCACGAATGAATTTAGAATAGACATATGCATAATTAAGAGGGTTGTGGGTGGATACATTTTACACGACGATGCGATCCCCAACATTAAAGGTTGGATACATGGATAGGGAAGGAATGTATCTGGGTTCTGTCACAACAAAACTAAAAATGAGGGATATGAAAATGGCCACTGCAAGGGTATTTGCATCATCTGAGCTTATATGAACCCACCCAGGCAACCAATTCAATCTCTCACTGCCACTCTTCTACTCAACAGTCTCCAACTATTTCTTTGTTTCATTTTCCAATAGGATATTGTCTTCCCCTCCTCTGTTCCCTTGATCGATGTTTCTCAAACTATAACTTCTTTCAAGCTTGGCATCGACAAAACCATGAAAGAATTCATTGCAAAGAAGCCATTTCAAGCCCTGGAAAAAAGTACCATGGTGGATGACTTAATCCTAAACATGAAATCTCCCCCTATTGAATAAAACCCCATAGACCTAGTCAAAGTAGGCGAAACTATTGGGGTTTTGATGAACGAATTCAAAAATACCGGAGGAAGACTCCGAGAGAACAAAAATTCTGGAACAAGTATTTTCCCCGATGACGCACGACGTTCTTTGGTAGTATTCTTCTTCCATGATGGACAATACTCAAGCTTGCGCTCCCTCAATGCGCCCATGAACTTTTTCATCCATAAACCCTGACAATTCTCATAAGAGGGCGACACAACCTCAACCTTCTTCACCCAGAAACCCTTACAGGGTATTTTCTTCTCATATGAGGATGATGATGATAATATATTTCTAGCGCCTTATGAGATTTTGCAAGCTACAACAATAGAAGCAACGAACAAGATAGGGTAGGCGACTGTGCATGGTAAAGTGATTTGAATCAATTTACAAATCCAATGAAGTAAACGATGCAGTTATTTGTCTAGGTTTAATAAGAAGACAATGAAAGAAAAATTTAGAGTTCCATTGCACAATTTCCGACCAAAATGGTCACTCAATATATGAATTGGATGTTTTAAGAACAATCCAAATCAATCCCAGATCGCCTCCAAATGGTACACAGCTATTCGATTTTCCTTTAGAAATGCAGGTTGGAATTAAATCCACAAAGAAATAAGTGCTGAGTATAAAGGGTAGCGAAGTTTGAATCCACAGGCATGGGAGGCACCAACCTCATGGACTCACAGAGCAGGGCATGGAGACACTGCATGCCCTTCCGTTCATCAAAATCGAAGATGACCCACTAAGAGAAGAAAGACAAGCAGAATTTGTTCAATATTTTTGTAACTGATCATTCAATCCTAAGGTAGGTATTATTTCAATCGTCTAACATCAAAATCAATGGTACACAATGGTACATGTGACACTTGAGGGGAGTTGTTTTCAAATAGCGACTGTGTAAATATGTAAGTTATAAATTAATTAATTACTTCAAAAGTAAATTTAAATTTTTAAATTTTGTATATTATTAAGAATATTTTAAAATATTTTATGGACAATTTATTTTCTACCATTTACCTAATAAGTTATTATACTTAATGTTTGATCTTAGACTTTTAGAACCATCTAATGTGGATGCACAAAGGTGAAAAAAAAAATATCAATCTAGTCCATAGGATTAAATAGTAAAGATGCATCCTTATACAGAGTTAGCTACTAGAAAGTAGTGTTAGGAATTAGGCATTACGAATTAGCAATAAGGATTACCTATTTATCAACTATAGTAAAGATGCAGTAAAGATGCAAAGATGCATCTTTGGATGCCAATACATCTTTACTATTTAACTAAATCCTAACGGCAACCAACTTTGAATAGTGATGCATATTTACTATTTAACTCTTTAAAATAGATTATTTTTTTCACAGTTATAATGAGAGTGAACTACATTAAATAGTTCAAAAAATAAACCATAACTTCATGATATGATTAATAAAAAAACATTTTATTTATTATAATTAAATTAAAATTTTAAAAAATATATACCAAAAAGCTCATATATTGCGATGTGAATTCACATCGCAATTTATTAATTACAAATTTTCTACTCGTTGAAATTTAGTCACTCTAGTTAAAACTTTTGAAATTTACGGTTTCGAGTAAAGTGAGGTGATGGAGAACACCTCGCACATCATCGCACATCAAATAATGATAGCACATCCCTCTCATCTATTATGTTTTCCCTACAATTCATGGTATTAACAGGCCATCGACAAAATAAATGGAATTGTTTCCGATAATATGCCCCACTCCTCCCGCTCTACGATTCTCAGTATGTAACCCACCACGGATCTCTCTGCGACCTTTTCTCCCCTATTATCGCCTTCAAATGGTGACTGTGTCACATGTGGAATCCGCCATCTACCACACACACACAGATCTTCGGAATCCCTTGAAATCATCTCCCTCCCATCATGGAGGAAACGTGTAAGGATAGGGTGGTAAGCTCGCCGACCATACTTATTCGCGTAGTCTGTCTGTTTTTTTCTTTAAAATTATAAAAAATTTGGTAAAATTTTAATAAAATTTAGTAGGGATTTTTGTAAATTTAAAATACAGTTGTTAAACTTTAATATTTGAAATGATTTAAAAATTATTTTTGATAGGGCTAAATATATTTCCATTATCAAAAATATGATTCAAATACTACTACTACTAAATTTTTAGAAATTATTTTACTTATTTAGACTGATTTGAACCACCTAAACAATTCTTTTGCTCATTTGTCCATACTTATTTGGATGAAGATGCATGGAATTGCATGAAATTGAATTCTGGTAATCATAATTTTGACATGGTACCCAATAATAAAGAGAAGATGTGGGAGGATTCGTGTTGTAGATGAAAACATGGAAAATAGGAGCACTGAGAATGGCAATACGGGATACTCAAGTGGTTTTAGCTACTTGTGGCCATTCATATTAAGAATGACTTGTGGGTTTCTTATTAATAATGACTTGTGGCCTTTCTCAAAGAGCGAGGATGAAGACGATGGAGCAAGAATGAGCACAGAAATATTAGAAGAGAGGATTACAAATATATGGTCGCTAAAGATGCTACCATAGTATAGAGTAACTATCTTGTTGTCCAAAATAGTATTTGAACTATTTTTTTGGTCGGTGTATATGTACATAGATTAGATTTAGTATAATTCTAGATACTGCATGTTATGTGTATTTGTCTTTTGCTAATTAACTGGAGTGCTTTAAATGTATATAGTTAGTTTTAATTTGCTTTAGTTCAACTATAGATATTGCATGCGATGTGTAGTTATAATTAACTCCAGTGCTTTACATGCAAATAGTTAGCCTTAATTAGGTTTAGTTAAACTCTAGATATTACATGTGATGTGCACTTGTATTTAGCTAGTTAAGTCTAGTGGTTACATGTGGTGTGCACATGGATTTAGTTAGTTAACTCTAGTGCTTGCATGTGGTACGTGCACTTGTCTTTAACTAGTTAACTCGAGTGGTTACATGTGGTGTGCACTTGGGTTTGGTTAGTTAACTCTAGTGCTTGGAGGTGGTGCATGTGCACATTAACACAACATAATGCACACTTGGTTTCAGTTAGCTTTAACTATCTATTGTTATTGCATGTACAACTAAGCTTAACATAATTGCTGCCTTTATATGTTGACTCTCAAAGTAATATTGATGAATCAAATTCAATTCTCAATTCTAATTGTTTTTCTTTTTCAACTTGGCAAGTTTGTGCAATTATTCTTCAATCAAATCCATATTTGTGATCTAATAATTTTACAATCTCATTGTTCAAATGTAACCACCCTCTTAGCCACTAACAAATGGTTAAGATTTATTGGTTAAGGATTAATTGTGACTACTGTTATTTTAAAAGAATTATCTGAACAAGATTAATTTTGGTTTTCTGAATAAAGATTTAATTTTTGAAATTTATTTCATGAGTAAAAAAATAATTGATGGTAAAAGTAAATATGGGTTAGTTGAACAGAAAAGAAACAGTTACCCAAGAGAACTCTGGAATAAAGGGGGAATTCCAAGGAGAGTTAGGGGTTCGGTGAAAAGGAAAAAGAAAGAAAGAAATCTGGTAAGCTGGAAAGTTTTCCAGAACAGATGGATTTTGGGTTGGAGAAGCGGACCGGACTGTCCTGAGAACTCCCCAGAAATTCTATTTCCACTGGAGTCGGAGAGTTGGACCGGACTGTCCCGAGAACTCTCCTCCAGAAATT
This sequence comes from Pinus albicaulis, assembly GCA_034641835.2. Taxonomy (NCBI): domain Eukaryota; kingdom Viridiplantae; phylum Streptophyta; class Pinopsida; order Pinales; family Pinaceae; genus Pinus; species Pinus albicaulis. Next base: position 26,923 of record JAXQQM020090836.1, on the reverse strand, counting down.
TGTGTTCAACCAGACCCAGGCTTGGAGCTCGGGGGAGAACTGTGAGACGTGATTGCCCAGTTCGTGGAAGGGAGGTAACGAGTACCATCAGTTGAACTCGGACACAGATAAGTAAAATGCAAGTAGTTTTCTGGATTACATGGAAGTAAAAGATTTGACCTGCTACAGGAGGTTCTGTTTATAATTAATTATTCTTTTTTAATTTATTCTGTGAAAAAGTAGAAGCAGCTATTGTTGTTTTCTTACCAACTTCTTTTGAAATCTCTCTTTAAATTAGACATATTGGAACCACAGATAAATTATAGGAGGTTATTTTTCTGTAGAAACAAAATAAGAAAGAAAGCATGCATGTGTATAAGAAGAAGACTAAACTACTGTAGCAGCATATATTTATATATAAATAACTGTGTAAATAAAATAGGGTTGTATGGCATCGACTTGAATTACTTCTGTTCTAGAACAAACAGTACAATAACCATAGACAATGTGAAACTGAAAAACTATTTATACCCAGGAGGGTTGTTAATCTGGATGCCTGATTAAATTCAGGAATCTAGATAGGTTGCCCCCTGTCTATGATAAACTCGGACGAGACAGGTGGTCCGGACACCGGCCGTGCTAGACAAATTAAGCTCGAGGACAAATGAGATGCAGATAGCTGAAATAACTCTGTAGAACTATTAAATTCCAGAAACCCTTGTTCGTATAGCAGCATGCATTGTTGAAAATTGTCCACAAGAAAAGATGCAGTGTACATAGAATTCCAGCCAGCGGCCATATAACCAGAGAAACTAGGAAAATCCCATAAGTCAAAATCATAGTGCATGTACATACTGTAAATAAAAACGACTAAGTAAGTTTCAGAGGAATCATAACATCGAGCTTATTAATTATATAGAGCTAGAAAACAGCACTTCATTTCGAAGATGATAACTATAGCTGAACGCAAAACGGAAATATCATAATACACAGTGCATGCACACTTAGAATAACAATAATCTGATTAACAAGTGAAATTTCCCATTTCTGAGGAGAAAATGTTTAGTTCTATAAACAAAATAAGCACGGGGATAGGAGCCCCAGCTACTTGACTGTAGAACCAAATTACATCAACGTTTGAGAAAGGAAAACTAAAACTTGAAGGACTCTTCCTCCGAATTCAAAAGTGGATAATCGAAAACCATAGGCTACATTCGGCTTAGACAAGGAGCCGCCCAAAGACTGCTTAAAAAAGGAACAGGTTCTCAAACCCTAGCCTGTCCCACACCTATTCCTTCCAAGCACAAGAATTTCGGTCGAGCAAGGAGCAATAAATCTTGAACCGTGAGGAATGAAGTACCTATTGGCAGAGTCGAAGATTAAAACTCCTCCGCGACCAGAACCCTCCAAGAGGCCAGAGAAAACGGAGAAGGGTAGGGTATTACCTGTATCAAATGCAGGGAGACTGTTAGAATAGAGAAAAATGGTTAATAGCAAGTAAACGTTTCTGTCACTAAACAAAAGGAAGAGCAGGAGGCTATACCTGTAGAACACGAACACGAATAAACGCCTGAGGCCTGCCGCCATAGCAATAAGAAATTCAACTTAATAAGAATAACATTTGCACCAAAAACCTGATTAATCGAATGCATTCAACAAGAACAGAGGCGTACATTTCGAAGAGAGGAGACTGAAATAACCTACGGGAAATTGCGCAAGGGGTAGCTACCTGTCGAGGAGAAGCGTCGTGTTTGGTAGTGTTCCTTTCACCGTGGGCCGCCATGGAAATCGTTCTCCGGAACCTCCAAACCCTCGCAACCCTCACAGAGACCTCTAGAACCCTCCAACGAAATGAAACAAATGAACGAGAAAACAGTTAATCACCAAGGTCATTAGCAACCCGAGGTCGCCACAGCTGTCGGATGTAACTCCGATCAATGGCGTAGAGGTAGCCACGTGGGAGGCGATGGTACCAAGGGTTCAAAAACATTAATCAGTCGGATTTCCGAATTAAACAAAGAGTTGACAATCCATATATAATGAGCGCAAAGGTTTGAAAGGGGTATAATCACAATAATGCCAAATTCCACCATAATAATTCCACCATAATAATTGTAACGAGTACCTGATATAAAGTATGGTAAATCAACTCTGACATCATAGCACTCAAACATAAATCCTATCGAGACAGATTTGTGATGCAAGTACAGGTAGGTTGACACTATATCCAATGTTACGTGTTGATTGAATTGCATAGTATGGATAATGCTATGAATTAGTTTAAGTGGTAAGGTCTGCGTAAATAATTTTTTTTTATGGTGAGTAAATATTTTTTAGTTGGTTGTTACAAGTGATATCAGAGCGGCGTTACAACGCTGGGCCCTATTGGGCCAACTGACGTTAAAAACTGTATGTTATCTATGCACAGTCCGATAATTAGATGGAAAGACAAATGAGACGGACACCTTCACAACAGTCACAACGAAATGCCGGAGAAATGCAGCCTCCGCCAGGGGGCAACCCCGAGATGTGAGTTCAGTTGGGGATTGAGCAACACCAGTGGTCAAACCGACTGATTGAAGAACAACAGCAGCAGACCCGCATCTTATTACATACAGTAAAACAGTTGCAGGAAGAAATGGAGAGGGTACGATAGGAAAACGCCAGGATGATGCAGGATCAGGAAAGGATCTTAAAAAGCCTGTCCGATAAACAAAATCAAAGGAATGAAAATCCCAGTGCTGACAGAGAACTCCAAGGGGGAAACGAACAACAAACTGATGAACAAGATATGAGTCAAAAAGAAATAAGTCTGTCACAGCGCAGTAATCCGAGCAGAAACCTTAATGAAGCTTAATCTGAAAATGGAACAGAACGGAAGGCAGGAAAAAGGCAGAAGGTGGAATTACATGGAGAATTCAGAAAGATTAAGCCACCTACCTTCGATGGAGAAAAAGAAGAAGTAGCAGAGGCCTGGTTAATTAATATGAACAAGTACTTCCAGGTGTATGATTATGACAGTGGTCTTAAGGCACGATTAGCTATTTATCAGCTAAAATATAAAGCCACCCTATGGTGGGAAGAAGTGAAGAACGTGAAGGGAATAGAGGATCAGGATGTGACATGGGATAAGTTCCAACAATACTTCAAAGACAAGTATTTGACAGAGCGTTTCTACGATGAAAAAGCTCGAGAATTCCATGATTTAAGACTAGGCCAATTGACCATGGACGAGTTCATCACCAAGTTTACATCATTACTGCGCTATGTACCGTATTTAAGAGATGAGAAGGCCAAGGTTCAGAGATTTATAAGCAGTTTACCCGCCCATATGAAGGAGCGTATTGAGTTTGTTAATCCTAAGACAATGGATGAGGCTATCAGAAAGGCAAGGTTGTGTTATCAGCAAGCAAAAACCAAGGTAGACCAAGGAAAAGGGTGGCAAACAAAGAAAGAAAATAGGAACAGTGCTGGTTTCAAAAAGGGCAAAACCAGTAATTTCAGAAGTTCAGCCAGGAATTCAGTTAATAAGCAATTCGGTAGAAACCATTAGAGGATTAGATGGCCAGGGGAAGATAAAACAGTGGAAGCTTCAAATAGACCTGAGCAACCTCAAAACCAAAGGCCACCTCTGCAATGTTGTGGCTGCGGGGCAGCGCACTACTATCGAGATTGCCCACAGCGGGGTAAAACTGAAACAGTGAATAATTTATAGGAGGCCTCTACGGTGGGGGATATTGCCAGAAGCATACCCAGAATTAACGCTGCATTGGAGGACCGACAAGCTAATTTTCAACCCACCATGATAGAAATGGAAGGTAAATTTTCCTCCCAAACTATTTCTGTTTTGGTAGATCCAGGTGCAAGTCTAAGTTATATAAGTCCTAAATTAGTGGAAATCTGTAAACTTCCAAGTCAAAAATTTCGGAAGACCTCGTTGGTTCAGTTAGCTACAGGAGCTAAAAGAAGAGTTAGTGCCAAAATATCAGATTGTGCATTGCAAGTCGGTGGACAACAGTTAATGGTGGATTTAAATATTCTGCCTTTGGGCTCCTATGATGTCTTGTTGGGTATGGATTGGTTAGAGAAACATTGGACTCTCATAGACTGCAAGGAAAAGATAGTTTACTACAGAGATTAGAATGGTAAACACCAAGATATTCAGGGCATAAAGAAGCCTGTACGTCTACGACCAGTTACCGCTTCTCAGTTGGCAAAGTGTATGAGAAAAGGATGCCAATTGTACGCTATACAAGTTGGACTATCTGAATCCAAGAACAAAGCTGTTGTGTTAGAAAATATACCTATAGTACAGGAATTTAAGGACGTATTTCCTGAATAAATACCGGGATTACCACTTAAAAGAGAGGTTGATTTTACAATAGAACTGCTGCCAGGAGCTTCACCAATTTCGCGAACTCCCTATCGTATGAGTGTGCCAGAATTGACTGAGCTGAAAATGCAGCTTCAGGAATTACTAGATAAGGGGTATATCAGACCCAGTGTGTCACCCTGGGGAGCACCTGTGTTGTTCGTTAGGAAAAAGGATGGAACCATGCGCATGTGCATGGATTACCGACAGTTAAATAAGTTGACTGTTAAGAACAGGTATCCTCTACCCCGTATTGATGACCTATTTGACCAGGTAAGGGGAGCTACTGTGTTTCAGCCAAGCCCCTTTCAACCACTTCCTCATATACCCGTAGCCCAGGACCGAGCACTTAAGCCTTAGGCACTAATCGCATCGGAGAAATAGAGCGGCACATTAAAATTCCTTTGTAATCACCGAGAAACTCCAATGCAATTGTTTTGTTGTTAAATTCCTCCGTTGTGTTCTGCGTCGTTGATCTTCACAGAATGGATGGCGATCGCCGCCCCCGCAGCTTCCACTGTGCAACCCGTTCACTGCCCATAGTCGCATCTTCATCGTTCGTTAATTCTCCAGATCAACGATCCACAGTTCATCCATATCGGGCACATTTTCAACCGTTGATCTGTACAGATCTGACGACGCAGAATCCACCCGTCCCGGTGGTCCCCGCCCGCTTTCACTGTTCAAAAACCATCTGTTTTCCATCGCACCGCCTTTCAGGGGTAGGCAGTATTTACCGATTGGCCTGCGATTCCATACATCGTGGGACACGCGTCCCCTGTACCTTTTTCAAAACTGTTGTCCTCGCGCATTAACCGCCATCCATCGCGCATTATAGTTCAGACGCGGATACCCAACGATATTTCCATGGACCGTCTGATCTGGGGCGGGCCATCCAACAGTTATCGCTTGTCGAAGATGCATGATAGTTAACTTAGATGCACACGTGATAACTCAGGGTACGGTGCGCCATCCAGTTAATCTCCACCGTTAATCTGATCTTCAGATCGACGGTCCACATTCAATCACCCTCCGTAGTTTTTCACCATCGATCTCCTCCTGAGATCGGATGGTCTGCATTTGTCTTGCCCCACTTTTGACTATTCCGCTGTCGACCGGTCCCGCCACGTCACCTCCACGTGTCTCACCGTACATTTGCCCCTCCCATTTTATATATTCATTCAAAAGGTCAAGTTTAAGGTTTTTTACGTTAAATTTCTCTGCTTTCCGCCAACCTTCCATCAAAGCATTTCTCCACCTTTCCTTTCCGTTCTTCGCCTTTTGTCTGTAGTCCCACTGTCATCCTCGCAGTCATCCACATCATCCGACCCCATGCATGTTTTTCTTAATAGTTGTCGTATTTTTCATGGTTATCAGAGGCAGAAAACTGCCATGATTCATAGGAATCATTGTAAATGGCACGTTGAGCAGAGAAGGTTGAATTTGAAAGCTGGTACTACAGGGAGGTGTTCGGAAAGGTAGCGACGGCATAAATATTATCCAAGGAAAATTCAATCTCCACAAAGAAAAACATATCCAACACCATTAAAGCGCAGATTTTGTAGATCAAGACATTTATGAAGACGTGGAGAAAAACCAGCTTATGATCAAGGATTTCAGCGTTCAATATTGGAGGTTTTGGACCTTAATGCAGCAGTTTAGAGGCAAAACACTAGGTTAGCGACATCATGGATCACCCAGAGTGTACAACATACATAAATTCATGCATATCAGGGTTTTCTATAGCAACAGAATTTTTTTCCTCCATAAAGGATAGAGCGCCCATGCAGTGTTCAATCTATGCCGTGTTTTGGAGAGATTTTCTACTCTAAAATAGTTCCGGTATTATCAGAGCATTCACTTCATCAGTATGGCAGTTTTCTTTATCATTTCTTTATCTTTTGTTTACTCACCAATAGCCCCACATAGTACTGCAGTCAGAACACATTAGATTCATATCAAACTAATCTGAGGACTGAAGAAGATCGCTCGTTCACCCAAAGAAACACCAGAGATTAATGCACAGGATTTATACAGAATGGGCTTTGGCCCTCTTTCTTTTCAGAAGTTTAATACTGCATTTAGTTCTCCACCTACCTCCTCTGCTCCTCCGGAGCTATAAATTCATGAAGAAACTCATTGTAAAGGTTGTTGATCAGTTATCAGAGAATTGCTAGTAGTTTCTTTTGAGACACAGTCTCTGTGTAAAGTTGTAAGATAATTTGGAGGAGATGTTTTCAGACTGAGTATTCAGCTATTGGCAATGTTGTACTTGATTGGTATTTCTATTTAATATGACAAGCAAATTTCTTTGGATCCTGATCTGAAGCAATGGTGATGTTTTTCCTATCTCTGTGTTTAATTCATTTCATTTTGTTTCTACTGGATTGCATCAGAATATTGGCATAGGATTTACCCTTGCTAGGTACCCTATGTTTCTTCTCTCCTTGCCATTAATGTTTCTGTTATGAATGTATTATCTAAGAAATGATTTCAGTTGGTTTAACCAATGTAGTGGATGTTATTGCCTGTTCTCTGATGTATGAATTAAATGAATTCAATTCTTAGATGTTTCTTGTTATAGATTTAGTTGGAAGATTTGGGAACACTGGGGATTAGAGTTAGCCCTGCCCACTAGGATCCTTGTGCGACCATCTGGTCTTTAAATTTTTTCTCTCTAATTATGTTATCTCCTCCCCTTCTACCTTTCCATATCACACAATCATATTGAAGATCCTATGTTTCAGATGACTAGCCCAATTGAAAGCCTGCCTATTGATTAGAAAGCAAATCCTTTCCTGACTCCATTATCCAATGGTTTTGAATATTCCCTGGAATACTTCACCTCTGCCCTTCTTCCTCTTTGCTCGTCTTGGCCTTACATTGAACCCTTCTTTCCTGATAACTAGCAACCAAATCAAATAAATCAAACAAACAAACCTTGTGCCTATAACTAGCCTAAATCATAACATTTAAGAATCAAAGACATACACCTTTGATATATCATAGAGAGATCCCTCTCTAAACCTAGGAGGGCTAGATCTTGAGGTCTAAAATTGGTTTTGATGTTGTCTCATCTTTTGGTCTTGCCAATCTGGCCGAAACATGGGAACCCCAACATAATGGCGACTCCGCTGGGGAATTTCTAAGTTTTCCTCACCTTACTATACCATAAGCCTCAGAAAACCTAAAATCTCTGGTTAGGTTGGTAGTTAAACATTCATATCCTCACATCAAACCTCTATACCACTTGTTGTGTTTTCCCATACTCTTGGACAGAGTCTGGAAAGGGCCAGGTAGCCTCCAGATCTCACATTCTTTCAGAGGTGACATATCTGGTAAATGCCCTCCTAGTCAATCTCTGGTTACAGTTAGCTGTGTTTGGGAGATATCCTTGAAATAGGAAATCTCATAAGCACTGTGGTGGACAGTGTACCCTCCAAAAAAACATCCTAAAACCTTCCACCTGGCGACTCCATAGTTCCTAAACATTTCAAAGACTCCACTAGTGATCAATAGGCCTGCTGATTATCTTGGTTCACATTAGACTCCACTGGGAGACCATCCTTCATCACAACATCAACCACAGTAGAAGTAACAAGTAGGGTTAAACTGCTTGGTCAGAAAACAACATTCTGGCTTCTAGAACCATTTATACAAGAGCTTACGCTAACCCAGACCCACCTAAAATAGTTGAAAATCCTGAGAGCATCCTCAAGTGAGATCCTACACCCAAAAGATCAACTGTTTCCAGTCACATCTATAGAGCTAATTCTGCACCAGAAGATCTTACAGCTCTATCACACTTTCACCTTGACCTAGACCTACCTAATAGATTACCTAAATCTAGTTCATTCAGTATCATAGACCAGCCAGGCCCCGAGCTTCTTGGTTCACCAAATCAAAGTGGTGGACACCTTAGGGACAGAAAGACCCCTCCATCTACACCTCCTGATACACATTTCATACAAAACTTGGGGCTCATTCACCCTAGATCTGCTCATCAGCATTCTGTTGGTCATAACATCCCTGTCATCCATATACCAGCTGCCCAAGTTAACCCTTTACCTCATCAAAACACCATCATGGCAGCCTGGTATGCACCTCTAGTTTTACCTCAGCCTCTAGTACCCTTACCAAATGATTATCAATCAAAGATCCCACACTTCACTGCAAAAGAGTCCATCACAACCCAACAACATGTAGATAAGATGGAAGATTCTTTTGACTACATGGAAATAGATGATGATACAGTCAAAATGAGAATCTTTGCCCAGAGATTAGGGGGTGATGTGAAGAAATGGTTTAAAGGCCTACCTCCAGGTAGCATCAATGATCTTCCAACTCTATATCAGACTTTCATAAACAAATGGGAAGCTAGGTAAAATCCTCGCCAACTCCTAGCAGAATACATGACCCTAAAAAGAAACGTAGGAGAGAGTGTCCATGATAACACAACAAGATCTAACAGCATTTACAATGCCCTCCCTCCACATATGAAACCTCCACAAGGCATGGCCCTAGAAAAATACCCTAAAGGCTTTGATGCCGACATGGCCTATGAACTTAGGGATAAAGAATACAACACATTGGAGCACATGCAGAAAGGAGCAGTGAATATAGATGCCAACCTGATTGAGAAAAGCGCAAGACTAAGATCTGAGAAAAGGGTAACATATAGAGATGACATTGTAGCTTCTACATCTGATCCAAATTATGATAAATTGTCTAAAAATGTGGAAAGGTTACAGAAAATGATGGAAAAAATGGTTGTCACATTCAATAACCAGAATAGAAACCAAAACTAGAACCAAAATTTTAGAAGAAACAATACCACTCCCAACAGACAAAGAGAATCAGATCAGCAAGTTATTCCCCCTTTCCAAGAGGATTTTCTTGATGAAGATGAGGGAATCATAGAAGAGTCTGATGGGAACACAATAAAAATGTTTGAAACAGAAGATTCAATACATAACAGCTACTCAGAAGAAGATCAGCCCTCACCCTCCGGTTGGGAGGAGGAATGGTTAGAATCTGAAGACTACATGTTATGATTTGAAAGTGCCATGATGCAGGTCAGAGAACAATATGAACTTAGAAGAAAAAAGAGTCAAGAAAATGCCAAACCCAAAGCTTCTGAGGTCACCATCAAGAAAAGACCTGAGAAAAATTCTAAAGCAACTGCTGAAAGTAGCAAATTAGTAGCTAAGAATTCTGGAAAGAATAAAGAAAAGGACAACCAAAACATTGATACACAAGGTAAACCAGCTAGCAGCACTAGCGCTACAGTTAGTGCTCCTGATAAAACTATCCCATACACTGTAAATAATGGGAATCAACACACTGATTCAACCACTAAAGCAGTGGCTAACAAAACAGAGTTAAACATTCCAAAGAGTCAGTCCACTTTCAATTTGGAGAGTGATATTGCAAAAATTAAAATCTCTGTCCCACTCTCTGAGCTGGCAACTCAGGATGTATATAAAGGAAAATTTTTGAAAGAATTAAATTTAGGTGAGAACAGTGACACTGTAAATCTGAGTGATGATCAACTTGCCCTTCTATTTGGTCCAAAGATAGAAGGAAAGTTTCAGGAAGGGGTGGTGCCCCATTTTTATATCAGTCTTAATGTCCATGATAAGATTCTCCACAATTCTATGCATGATTCTGGGGCATCACACAACCTAATGCCTAAAGTAGTAATGGAAAGATTAGGCCTAGAGATAACCCATCCCTATAAGGACCTATATTCATTTGACACTAGTAGAGTAAAGTGTCTTGGCCTGATCAAAGATTTATGTGTGAGCCTGACTCAGATTCCCGCCAAGTGTATGGTCATGGATGTTGTTGTGGAAGATGTTCCACCCAAGTATGTCATGTTACTATCAAGATCATGGGGAGCCAAGCTGCAAGGAACAATGCAGATGGATGGGGCTTATGCCACAATCCCAATCTTTGGCCAACTTAGAAGACTATACATGGAAGCACAAATGAAATTCCTAGTAAGTAGCCCTGAAAAACTTGAAAGCTCTCCTTTATACTCTGTACATACATATCTAGATTACTTTATCTTCTGCAATGATGAATCTTTAGGGAAACCAGGATCTGAAAACGTAGACACAAGCGAATGTACACATGATGAAAAATAGACAATGGAATTTAATCTAATGGCTACCATAGACTCAGAAGATGAAGACGTAGAAAACTCTGAACAGTGCACTGAAACAACAACTCAAAGTGAACCATAAGTAGAACACAATCAACCAACTAGTCACCTCTTTGACTTCCACACCCATAACAAAGAACTAAACAACCCACAGCCTGGTACAAACCCTATAACGCAACATAATGGTGAACCCAGCTGTAGGGAAAGGAATGATAAAAAAAACTAGAGTGAACCCCTGTGGGAAATGAATTTCGATGGGTCCTACACAAGAAGAACTGCTGGGGCAGGAGTGTGGATAAATAACACAGAGAGTGGTTACAGAGAGAGTCATTCCTGCAACCTATGCTTCAAATGTACGAAAAATATTGCAGAATATGAGGCTCTGATCCTAGGCTTAACTCTGCTGAAAAAATTAGGAGCCCATAGGTTAGCCGTGCGTGGAGACTCTGAGTTGATTATTAAACATGTGAATGGTGAATACACAGCGAAACATCCTAGACTGAAAGGATATAGTAATGACACTATGGATCTGCTGAAAATGTTTGTTGAATACGAATTAGTGTTCGTTCCTAGGGGTCAAAATGTCATTGCAAACAGATTAGCTTGCCTAGCTAGTTCATACCCTAAGACTCCAATCGACCAACGAATAATCATACAGACCAAATTTAGACCTGTAGTGCCAGACAACAAAAAATATTGGCAGGTTTTTGAAGGAGATAAACAGATTGAAGATTTCCCGGTAGGCAGAAACAAGTTTGAATTTTCTGATTCAGACTCCCAATCTGGCAGTAGCTGCCTAAGTGAAGAATCCTCAGATGAGGAAGAAACACCCTGTAATATAGAAATAAACTCTTTAGATGAACAGATTGGAATTTCAAACATAAATTGTGAAAATGAAGATAGTGAAGAAGTGGAGGTGCTGCAGGCCAAAGATAAGAACATACCTAGAGGCCTAGCACCCTTAGAGGACCTCTTTGACTTTGATGATGTAGAAAAAAAGCCCACTATATAACATGCAGACTCTGATGTGGAAGAATGCAACATAGGCACTGAAGATAAGCCCAAAAGGATTAAACTGGCTAAGTCTTTGCGTGCAAACATGAAGAAAAAATACATTGACCTATTCAAGGAATTAATTGATGTGTTTTCTTCGATTTATGAAGACTTGAAGGCCTATGACACAAACATCATTTAGCATAAAATACCCTTGAAAGGAAATCAGAAGCCCTTCAGACAAAAACTCTGCAGAATCAATCCAAAACAATTTCCTGCAGTAGAAAGGGAAATCAAGAAGATGTATGAGTCAGGTATAATTGTGCCTGTGAGGTTCTGTGATTGGGTATCAAATTTAGTGTCTGTGAGGAAGAAAACAGGGGAAATTAGATTGTGTATAGACATCAGGAATCTTAATAGAACCTCACTCAAAGACAATTCCCCTTTGCCTAAAATGGAACATATTCTTTAGAGGGTAGTAGGCTCTAAAAGGATCTCCCTGCTATATGGTTTTTCAAGTTACAACCAAGTCTTAGTAATCCCAAAAGATCAACTCAAGACAGCCTTTACCACTCCATGGGGTATCTTCATGTATGTGAACATGCCTTTTGGATTGATGAACGCTGGCGCAACCTTCCAAAGAGCGATGGACATATATTTTTTAGATGAGATAGGACATTTCATTGTTATTTACTTAGATGACATAACAGTCTTCTCCAATACTGAAGAATAACACTTGAAACATCTGAGGAAAGTATTTGAAAAATGTAGAAGGTTTGGTCTGTCACTGAATCCCAAAAAGACTGTATTTGGGCTGCAAGAAGGAAAGCTTCTTGGCCACATTATATCCGAAAATGGAATTAGGATAGACCCACATAGAGTTGAGGGAATACTACAAATCACACACCCAAGAAACATCAAAGAGTTACAGTCCTTCATTGGGAAGGTTAACTTCCTTAGGAGGTTTATTCCAAATCTAGCTGAACACCTTAGTAACATGACTAACATGCTAATGAAAGGTGAAGGGGTTAAATGGACTGTTGGGGCTAAACAATCTTTTGAATCAGTAAAACTTGCACTTACCCAAGCTTCTGTTCTGATCAACCTAGATTTCTCTAAAGATTTCCTGATCTTTTCGTTTGCCTCTAAACATACAGTGGCTGCAGTCTTGCTGCAGAAAAAACACAGAGGGAATGGAACAACCAATTTCCTTTTTAATCAAAGCACTTAGAGACGCACCATTGAAATACAACATAATGGATAAACAGGCCTATGCTCTGATTAAGGCCTTGAAATACTTCAGCGTGTATATATTGCATTCTCACACCATAGCCTATGTGCCTAATATAGTGGTCAAAGACATTTTGTCCCAAGACCGAGATGGGAAAAGGGGCAAATGGATAGCTGTGATCTTAGAGTACGACCTTGAGATAAAACCCACCAAACTGATTAAAGGTCAGGTCTTGGCTAAATTAATGGCTAAATCAAACTTACAAGCCCTAGACATTAAGATGATAAATACCTTGGATGAGCAACAAGAATTGCATGGTCCCACTGTTGAGGAAAAATTTCAGAGCTCCCCTTGGTATTCTGAGATTTTATATGTGCTTACACACCTCAATTCCCCTCCAAAACTATCAAAGACCAAGGCCAGATTCTTAAAGCTAAAAGCCAGAAACTACTGCATTTTGAATAAAAACTTATACTGGAAGAATCCTAATGGCCTATTGCTTAAATGTTTGCCTGAGAATGAGGCAGAAGGGGTTAAACAAGAATTCCATGCTGGAGAATGTGGAGGCCACCTGAGTTGGAAAGCCACTGCAAACAAAATACTCAGAGCTGGCTACTATTGGCCCACACTCTTTAATGATGTCCATAAAATGATATTTTCCTACCACAAATGCCAGATCTTTGAAGGCAAAAGAAAACTCCTCCCTTTACCCCTACGACCCATCACTGTTGAAGGTCCCTTTCTGCAATGGGACCTAGATTTCATAGGGGATATTCACCCTACTTCTTCTGCACAACATAAATAGATCCTAACAGCCACAGACTACTTCACCAAGTGGATAGAGGCCATACCCACTAGGAATGCCATAGATTCAGTCATCATTAGTTTCCTAGAAGGTCACATCCTCTCTCGGTTTGGATGCCCAAGGAAAATAATCACTGATAAAGCTACTGCTTTCGGATCCAAGAAAATGGTTGATTTTTGTCATAGGTATCAAATAAAACTCAGTCATTCGACTGCCTATTACCCTCAAGGTAATGGATTATCCGAATCATCAAAAAAGAGCCTGGTGATCATCATCAAAAAGATGTTGGAAGAGAACAAAAAGTCAAGGCACAACAAGTTAGTACATGCCTTGTGGGATGACAGACTTACAACAAAGAAGTCCATTGGCATGTCACCATTTCAGCTTTGCTATGGTACAGAAGTAGTATTTCCCACCAGCCTTGGGGTACCAGTGATCAAGCTAGCCCAGGAGATTCAAACAGAAGAAGACAGTATGGTAGGAGAATAAACTAGACAAATCATCTCCAGCAAACAAGGGAAGGGGTCTACAACAGGGAAGTGAAAGTTCAGGAAAATATAAAGAAATTGTTTGACAAAAGAACTAAAGCTGTTGATTTCAAAATTGGGGATAAAGTTATGAAGTGGGACTCGAGAAGAGAAGATAAAGGAAAGCACAGCAAGTTTGACAGTTTGTGGCAAGGTCCATACATCATCCAGGACATTGTGGGTCCAAATGCCTTCTTCTTACAAGAATTAGATGGTACAAAGCTGTTTTGGGGTCCTGTCAATGGCAGGATGCTCAAACGCTACTTCTGTTGATTTACAATTTCCAGTTTCCATTTCCATTGCACATACCATTGCAATTTTTATTTTCAAAGAAAAAAGAAAATGTTTCAAAAAAGAGAGGAAAAGGAGAGGTTCATACATTCTTAAAACATGAACCTCGGATGTGAAAAATATTGGCTCTAATAAGCTCAAAACCTATGCGAAATAAAGTAAAATAGCTGGTCCTAAAATGCCCAAAATCTGGACTAGCAAAGAAGAAAGAGGAATCAGCTCTAACATGCCCAAAACTAGAGCTGAGATGAAGAAAATAAGTGACTCTAACATGCTCAAAACTTGAGTCACAAAGAGAAGAAGGATTTTTCAAGTTTCAGATCCCAAGCCTTCACAGTTTTGTTTTCAATTTTCTGCAAATTTTGTCTATGTGCAACTGTCTTTATGCCTTGGATCCACAGCAAGTCAGACAATCTAATCCTGGCTTGACAGTTTTTCAATTTCCGTCGTAGAATATAGAGAAGAAATATTTTGGACAGTTTAATCCCAGAAGATATTAGATTAGGTAGAGAAACGTATGAGACCAACAATCTAATCTAGTCTCATGGAGTAATAAGGGTAGATTTAGAATAGGTATATTTTCTGTTTGTAAAAAGAAATGATGTAAAGGGTCTGCTAGATCAAATGCACCGTAAAGGAAGAAAAATGCTAGGGTTATAGTGTGGGTAGGTAGATGGATTTTGAAAGTTTTTTTGCTGATGTAATGTCTTCATATTGTGGCAGCTGATCTAAAGAAAGAAAGGGATGTGCCAAGCAACAGGCGACTAGCCTTCTCCAAAGATTTATTCTCTGAATTCTTGACTTCTTCAAGAAGAAGCCATCCCCATGTGGAGCCACTGTTAGCCCCTTATAAATTCCTTGACAAGCAAGCAAGGGGCTATTTTTTTTTATAAGCCTGCAAGGAATGCATTTCCCTTGAAAACACATCATCCTTGCAGCCTTTTCATGTTTCCTGCCTTGTGACTATTTTCCTCTGCTATTATGGTATCAAAGAGCCTTACTGATGAAGAATTATGCTCCAAAAGGCCATTATCTACCCCTTGTACCTCTGCAGAATGCCTCTTTCTATCCATCTTCCCCTTTTTGTCAAATTCCCCTTTGTTCTCTTGAAATCCCACCCTTGCCTTTTTTTTTCCCAGATTTCCCCTCTATCTCTCTACTGTTACCTTCCTTAGGCCTTGAAATGCATTAAAATGGTTAGAAACCCAGTTTCTGACCTTATAATAGGCCTAAGCTCCTTTCGCGCAAGCCCCTTTCAACCACTTCCCCATATAGCCATAACCCAAGACCGAGCGCTTAAACCTTAGGCACTAATCGCATCGGAGAAACAAAACGGCACATTAAAATTCCTTTGTAATCACCGAGAAACTCCGATGCGATTGTTTTGTTGTTAAAGTCCTCCATTGTGTTTTGCGCCGTTGATCTTCACAGAATGGACGACGATCGTCGCCTCCGCAGCTTTCACCGTGCAACCCATTCACCGCCCGTAGTCGCATCTCTACCATTCGTTAATTTGGCAGATCAACGATCCACAGTTCATCCATATTGGGAACATTTTCAACTATTGATCTGTACAGATCTGACGGTGTGAAATCCGCCCCTCCCGGTGGTCCCCGCCCGCTTTCACTGTTCAAAAACCATCTAGTTCCCATCGCACTGCCTTTCGGGGGTAGGTGGTATTTACCGATCGGCCAACGATTCCATACATCGTGGGACATGCGTCCCCTGTACCTTTTTCAAAACCTCTGTCCTCACGCGTTAATCGCCGTTTATCGCGCATTATTGTTCAGGCGCGGGTGCCCAGCGATATTGCCGTGGACCATCCAATCTGGGGCGAGCGATCCAATGGCTATCGCTCGCCGAAGATGCACGATAGTTAACTCAGATGCACACGCGATAACTCAGGGTATGGCATGCCATCCAGTTAATCTCCACCATCGATCTAATCTACGGATCGACGGTCCACATTCAATCACCCTCCATAGTTTTTCACCGTCAATCTCTTCCTGAGATGGGACTGTCCACATTTGTCTTCCCCCACTATTGACTATTCCGCTGTCGACCGGTCCCGCCACATCACCTCCACGTGTCTCACCATACATTCGCCCCTCCCATTTTATATATACATTCAGAAGGTCAAGTTTAAGGTTTTTTACGTTAAATTTATCTGATTTCCGCCAACCTTCCATCACTGTATTTCTCCACCTTTCCTCTGCATTCTTTGCCTTTCGTCCGCAGTCCCACTGTCATCCTCGCAGTCATCCACATCATCCAGCCCCATGCATGTTTTTCTTAATAGTTGTCATATTTTGTAGGGTTATCAGAGGCGGAAAACCACCATGATTCATAGGAATCATTGTAAACAGCGCATTGAGCAGAGAAGGTTGAATTTGGAAGCTGGTACTACAGGGAGGTGTCCGAAAAGGAAGCGGCGGCATAAATATTATCCAAGGACAATTCAATCTCTGCAAAGAAAAACCTATCCAGCACCATTAAAGCCCAAATTTTGCAGATCAAGACATTTATGAAGCCGTGGAGAAAAACCAGCTTATGATAAAGGATTTTAGCGTTCGGTATTGGAGGTTTTGGGCCTTAATGCAGCAGTTTAGAGGAAAAACACCAGGTTAGCGACATCATGGATCACCCAGAGTGTACAGCATATAGAAATTCATGCATATCAGGGTTTTCTATAGCAGCAGAATGTTTTTCCTCCACAAAGGATAGAGCGCCCATGCAGTGTTCAATCTATGCCATGTTCTGGAGAGATTTTCTACACTAAAACAGTTTCGGTACTATCAGAGTATTTACTTCATCAGTATGGCAGATTTATTTATCATTTCTTTATCTTTTGTTTATTCACCAATAGCACCACACAGTACTGCAGTCATAACACATTAGAGTCATATCAGAATAATTTGAGGACTGAAGAAGATCGTCGTTCACCCAAAGAAACACCAGAGACTAATGCACAGGATTTATACAGAATGGGCTTTGGCCCTCTTTCTTTCGGAAGTTTAATACTGCATTTAGTTCTCCACCTACCTCCTCTACTCCTCTGGAGCTATAAATTCATTAAGAAACTCATTGTAAAGGTTTTTGATCAGTTATCAGAGAACTGCTAGTAGTTTCTTTTGAGACACAGTCTCTGTGTAAAGTTGTAAGATAGGTTGGAGGAGATGTTTTCAGACTGAGTATTCAGCTATTGGCAATGTTGTACTTGATTGGTATTGGTATTTAATATTAAAAGCACATTTCTTTGGATCCTGATCTGAACCAGCGGTGATGTTTTTCCTATCTCTGTGTTTAATTCATTTCTTTTTGTTTCTACTGGCTTGCATCAGTATATTGGCATAGGATTTACCCTTGTTAGGTACCTTATGTTTTTTCTCTCCTTGCCATTAATGTTTCTCTTCTGAATGTATTATCTAAGTGATGATTTCAGTTGGTTTAACCAGTGTAGTGGATGTTATTGCCTGCTCTCTGATGTATGAATTAAATGAATTCAGTTCTTAGATGTTTCTTGTTATAGATTTAGTTGGAAGATTTGGGAACACTGGAGATTAGAGTTAGCCCTATCCACTAGGATCCTTGTGCGACCATATGGTCTTTAACTTTGTGCTCTGAAATTGTGTTATCTCCTCCCCTTCTACCTTTCCATATCACACAATCATCTTGAAGATCCTATGTTTCAGATGACTAGCCCAATTGAAAGCCTGGCTATTGATTAGCAAGCAAATCCTTTCCTGACTCCATTGCCCAATGGTTCTAAATATTACCTGGAATACTTCACCTCTGCCCTTTTTCCTCTTTGCTCATATTGGTCTTACATTGAACCCTCCTTTCTTGATAACTAGCAACCAAATCAAATAAATCAAACAAGAAAACATTGTGCCTATAACTAGCCTAAATCATAACATTTAAGCCTCAAAGACATACACCTTTGATATATCATAGAGAGATCCCTCTCTGGGCCTAGGAGGGCTAGATCCTGAGGTCTAAAAGTGGTTTTGATGTTGTCTCATCTTTTGGTCTTGCCAATCTGGCCAAAACATGGGAACCCCAACAAGTTCAAAAAATAAACCATAACTTCATAATATAATTAATAAATAAAAAATTTATTTATTATAATCAAATTAAAATTTTAAAAAATATATACCAAAATGCTCATATATTGTGATGTGAATTCACATCACAATTTATTAATTACAATTTTTCTATTCGTTGAAATTTAGTCACTCTGGATAGTTAAAACTTTTGAAATTTATGGTTTTGAGTAAAGTGAGGTGATGGAGAACACCTCGGACATCAAATAATGATAGCACATCCCTCTCATGTATTTTTTTTTCCCTACAATTCATAGTATTAATAGGCTATCGACAAAATAAATGGAATTGTTTCCCATAATATTCCCCACTCCTCCCACTCCACCATTCTCAGTATGTAACCCACCAAGGATCTCTCTGCAACCTTTTCTCCCCTATTATCTGTTGGAAATTTTGTCATTTATCGTAAAGGAGATGGCAAAGGAGGAGCACCTGAAACAGCAACAAAGCAAGGAGAGAAGCAAAGTAGTAGGGAGGCAACAGTAAGAAAGCATAAAAGGAGTACAATGTGGAAGACAAGAGCACAAAGGAACAATAGTTAAGTAGCAAAGGTAGACAGGCAACAGAGATATCAGAGGAAACATATGAAGCAGAGGCAGCAAAAAGAGGCAGAAGAGAGAACAATAGGCATGAAGCTGGAGAGGCAGAGTAGTGAGGTAGAAGGCCAACAAATTGAAGATCTGGCCAAGACAGCTATGTTGTAAGTGAATTCATTTGTCTAATATGAATGAAGGAAATTGTCCCTGAAATAGGAGTTGAAATAAGCCTTTGCACATAAGGAAAGAACCCAATATTTTTTTTGAATTGAATGTATGATGAAACCCTATACCCGAGATTTTAAATGGGTTCTGTGAAGAAATATACATTCATGTCAATGTCGTGGGTTATTGGTGGAATTGAATGTACATCCATATATGAACTGGAATCCTGTGCATGTAAACCAGTGAAGGGGTAGATGAAAGAACTCTGCAGTAAGGGTTTATATGATCAAGAGTCAACATTGAATTGGGTTAAGGATTCACGAATCCTATTATGAAAACCTGTCGAATAAAACACATCCTATAACCATTGCGGTATTTAACTATTTGGAATTGAGATTTTAGTTCTGTTGTGATATTTGGGCATATCAGTTTTAGAATGTTGTATAGAGATTACCAAGAGCTTAATGGCAATTCAAATGCCATCGAGTCATGGAAGGAGGGCTTCATGCGATCCATTGAGAACACATAGCACAACAGAACGATGAATACAAAGACGTAGTTGAAAGAACTTTAATTTTTGTTTGCAGTGCCACTATATAACTAAAAGCACAGAGGATTGGTAACAAACCAAACGTTGAATCGGAATTAAAACCACAGAGTTAAATTTGAAGGAGCGGAACCATGTGCTAAATAGAAGCATGAGCCAATGAACATTGAACGTGGGTTCAAGCCACAAAACCGACAGTATCAGGCCTTTTAAAAGTGGTAAGAATAATTGTCAAAAATAACGCGATATATGTCTTTAGTCGACACATGGACATAAGTGGTTTATGAAAACCATTTATATCGCGCGATGTTGGGGAATTAACCCTCGTGCAATAAATTAACACGATATATGTTTACATTCGTCGGATCATCCAAACCAACACGATAAGCTGTCCGTCGTTGGATGTGAGTGGCTTGTTAATAGAGGTGGGACATATGTAAGGTGGGTTCCATGGAACATTTGAATGGATGCATGATAAGTTCTTAAGTAACACCACATGTTAATACGAGGTATGTATTGAAATTGATGGGGCCCGAAGGTCTTTTATAATGGCACTGACATTTTAGTTTAATGTTGTGAAGGTTTCACGTAGTACTCATGGATACACATTGATATTAAATCGACCAAGGTCAAAATTTGAAATGAGATGTCC
Source organism: Pinus albicaulis (assembly GCA_034641835.2). NCBI lineage: Eukaryota > Viridiplantae > Streptophyta > Pinopsida > Pinales > Pinaceae > Pinus > Pinus albicaulis. The sequence continues at coordinate 6,556 of JAXQQM020090836.1, read as the reverse complement.
ACATAGTTCAAAAGATAAGCCCCGGAGTTACTCATAAAGTCTAGGTAATTAAAAACAAAGCAGAAGGTTTGTATTATGGGATGTAATTCCCATTTCATATGGTGGGCCATTATGGGTTTATGTATGAACTTCAAATATTAATTCGAATATCATATAATGAGTTATCAATAAAATTTCAAACGTTGAATGAAATTCAGACAAAAAGTGAATAGCGAAGACTTGGGTACTATGTTATGGCAAAGGTCGGAGATATTGTGGGCCCACAGAGTTATTTTATAAACAGGTTGTATACAAGGTCACATATTGGCATTCAGCTCTACATAACGTAAAAGCCCGTGAATTGGTGGATGGTAAATAAAAGTAAAATATGGGTTTAAGTTATAAAATCGAGTATATGCCGTGACTTATATAACAATTTGGTTGGAATATTCAAATATTGAATTGACATATTATATGTTGAGTTTTGGTTATGGTTTAATCGCAGGTTGGTTATTTAATCAAATATAAAAGTTTTCATATGAATTCATGAAGTGGGTTTAGACCATGGTTGAAATATACCATTATAACCATTGGATTTAATTTATTAAAACCTGAGTTACAATACAATGCCAAAAGCTAATTACTCCAAAGGTTTTATTATAAGACTGTTAAAAGGTGCTTTCAGGTGAAAAGGAATTAAAAGTTGGAGCCTCTGTATATGAAGATCAATGTTATTTGACTGTTGAGAGTCTTACCATTGTGTTAAGAAAAGAAAGGTATATATGCAGCAGAAACACAACTGCATTGAACAGGTGAATATGCACAGGAGTGAAAATGTGGGTTTGACAAGTGTACATACACAAATTGTAGGAGAATATGTAGAACTGAAAAAGACAGTGAACAGAGTATGCAAAACATTCACCTTACAGTAGCAGAAAATACAAAACTAGCAAAGCCAAAAGGCCATAAAAGGGGCTGAGTGAAATTGATGTATATAACTAAAATTATGGATGTAAATGTTATAATTCATTTCATATTGTTTGTGATGCATTGGCAAGTCTCTCGTAGGAAAACAAAACTCCACAGTAAAACTGAAATTTGTAAAAATTGCTACATTCCTCTCAATGAGCTGGAAAAATAAATGGGAAGGAAGAAGGCAAAGATTCAGGGCTTTTCACTTCGAATTCCTATAGAATGCAAACAACCATGAAGTTATTTTGTATAAAAAAAGGTAATATCCATGTGTAGAAGGTAACGAAAATAGAGAAAGAGAGAAAGAGAGTGTGTAGCAGAATTGAAGAGAGTTGAAGACTGTGAGAAAGCTACAGAATGGAGGAGAGTATAAGAATATAAGAAAGCTGCAAGAATTTAGAGAGGTTATAGAATGCAGAAATGATGCATTGAGTCAGAGGAGAAGGAGGAGCTAAGCAGAGAAGAAGGAGGAGTTGATAGTGAATCTCAGAATATGCAGAAATGATATAAGGCAGATATGAAGATTGATGCACAACAGTGAATATGGTACATAACAAAGCTGATATCCAAGGTAAATCAACAAGTGTTTTCTTTTGAAAGAGTAAGGAAGTTAGAGCTTCCCTATCAATTTGTAGCTTGATAGATGGCAGTTGTAGCTTACTGAGGTAGGAGCCTCCTGTAAGTTTTAGCCTACAGAAAATAGATGGGAATTTGTGCTTCCACATTAAGTTGTAGCTTGATAAAATTTCAGTTGTAGCTGACTGAGGTAGGAGCCTCCTGTAGGTTGGAGCCTGCAGAAAATTGATGGGATTTGGAGCTTCCTTGCAAGTTGTAGCTTGAAGAATTGAGGTAGGAGCCTCCTGTAGGTTGGTGCCTACAAAAAATCAGTGGTGAGAGGGAGTTGGAGCTTGCCTTTGCATCACAACAATAATAAGATGTGGTTTTCTCCCTTTATGGGCTTCCACTTATATCTGGTATCTCTGTGCATGATGTTTATGTGTTGATACGGTTTATCTAATCTGTTTAATACTTTCTGCTCTCATATTAAGTCTGCTGTTACATTATCTTAATACTTGCTGCTCACATTCTAAGATTACTCACATATTAAGTTGAACATGAAATGAAGGTGTAAATAAGTTTTAATGGAAAAGTTTTAAAAGTCCATGAATGTGCTAAACTAATTCACCCACCCCCCCCCCTCTCATTTTAACTACGAGTTCAACAATTGGTATCAGAGCAGGTTCCTTTGGTGTAAGCCTAATAACTTGAAGGAGATCTGATTGAGTCATGGACTATCAAAATGTACCTGTGTTAAATACAACAATCTTTCCTGAATGGAGAGATAAGGTCAAAATAGGATTATTGACTTATAAACATGAGGTATGGAAGCTTGTATGTGATGGTTACTACACAAACTCTCCCACGGTGCAAGAACAACATAGGAATGCCAAGGAAAAATGTGTGATATTCAATAATCTTCATAACAAGGATCTTGAGTTAATAATGGATTTAACCTCTGCAAAAGAAATATGGGATAGATTTATTTTCATGCATGGAGTAGACAATGAGGATTGCATTGTCAAGAAGGAGAAGAGAATTAAGAAGAAGAAAAATCCATGTCAAAAGGAAAATGTTCAATCACATGAGGTACCTGCTAGTGTGAATCGTAGAAAGAACCATGAAGAAATTGTAGCTGAGGCAAAAGCCAAACTTGACACGGCCCTGACTAAAATAGAAAGATTGAAGAATGAAAATAAAGACCTAAAGACATTGGTGCAAATATGTGATGAGAAATAATTTGAATATAAGAAAGAAATTATTGGCCTGAAGACACATCTTGAATAAGAAAAGAAAGTAGAAGACACTCTTCTGCAACAAATGAGAGAGAAAATTCAGGAATGTGAAAGATTGGAAGAATAAGTAGTGAGCCTAAGAAAGAATTTAGAAAATTTCCAAAGAGAACTATTAATGAATACACCACTAATGAAAAGCTCTGGACAGTTGGAAAAGATGTTAAATGTTCAAAGGTCACCTCTCATAAAGGTTGGGATAGGCTATGAAGGAGAAACAAGTAAGTCCAAGGTAGAAGATAACAATAATATCATCTTTATAAAAGTTGTAAAGGATAATGAAGTAGCTCAGCAGATTCCTACGGAAGTAGAAGCCAACAAGAACATGAGTTGTAGAGAAACAAACAAAAACAAGCAGCAACATGAACGAACAGAGAATGAAAGGATGAAATAATCAGCTGCTAAAGGTTCATATTCTCCTAAGGATGAATTGAATAAATTTGGAAGATGTCAAAGTAAGTTCTTTCCTCCTATGGGAAGTATCACTTGTTTTTCCTGCCACAAACCTGGACATATTGCAACATATTGTAAGACAAAGCCAATCCAGTCCAATCAGCAAAGAATGCAGAAAATGAGAAGAACCCCTCAAACAAGAAAACGAAAAAGACAATCTTTCACCATGTACACAAATAATTTCCATGGCTACTATTATGCATGCCATAATTTTGGACATAAACTTGTTGATTGTAAATTCTGTTCAGAAAGGGGAACAAAATATTATACTCTAGCTCAAATGAACTTTGATAAAATAAGATGCTATGTATGCCTCAAAATTGGTCACAAAGCAAAGGACTGTAAACTACCATATATATTAAAGAACTCTAGACATATGAGGGAATCAAAACAAATCAAACAAAACTATGAATGTAAAAGAAGTATAGACATTATGATGAACCTCAATAAAGTATGGAAGGAAAAGAGAAAGGGGGAGCCTATTATCTCAATAACATAATGAAAACATCATAGTCTCACGGGGAGATTCTCTAGGAAGCAAAGAAAATATCCAACCAGTGATAAACATGAAGCAACATCCCAGGGGGAGAGCAGTTCATAAATAGTCCCCATGAAAGCAGTTTGAGAAGAGCTCCTTAGTATGAGAACAACTATAAGATCAGGAAGAGAAAAGAAAATTCCTCTAACAGGGAACTATAGAGGAAGAAGATTATTTGAAGTATTCAATAGCTGACAGATTGATGGAAGAAGAGAAGGAAACAAGCAACCATGGTAGTAGAGAGAACTTCAGCCATGAACATTAAAGCTAAGAAGACATCAGCACATTAAGTGATGATCACATTGTGAATCATACTGCTAGAATTAATAATGAATCACTTAAAGAAGAATGAGTAAGAAAACTGCCTACCATCATTATGTCATGACTTCATTCATCTATGAAAGTCCTCTTGGATGAATACAATTAAGTGAGTGATAATTCTGTGAGTGATTTTCCCATGAAGATTCCAAGCAAAGAAATTGAAGATGTCTTCTTAAAATATCATTATGTTAGACAGCTAAATTGTACTTAAAGTAGTAATGATTCTGGAGTAGTCCTAGAAAGGAAATGCAGTGACACTCTTTTAAATCAGAATGATAGACTAAGAAAAAGGTTAATGGTGACAAGATCAGATTCAATATATTGATGAATGTTGTTGAGAAGAGTGGAGAGCTAAATAGTAGAAAATATGAAGGTTGTTTTAACTATGGGGTCATGTGTGAGCTGAATTGAAAGTAGTATCAATGGATATTTAGTACAAGTATCATGCCCATGAGTAGAATATCAAGTTTTGTCAGTGGAGCAGTGGTATGGTACAGGTCCTCGGGATCAAAGGACTATGATAAGAGTACATCAAGGCAGTATACCCAGAGTTATCTGCATTATTCAAGAATGAAAAGGTCAATTACAGAGATAAAGGATCAGTGTTTTGTTTTGAAACATTATATTGAGCATTGAAGTAGCATTTATTTCTATATATAATTGCATGCCTTCCCGAAGTTAGGACATATATTAGGCCTCTCTCTTGAAATCATTTATAACACCATGTGAAGTTGGTTTACAGAAATATCAATTAAACATCTTGAATATATTTATGTGGAAGATCATCATGATTGAACAGTTAAAGCATCTGAAGCATGAAGGACTGGTTGTGATTACCACTTGAAGTTCAAAATTCTCTTATTAATTCATCAAAAGAAAACTTTAGCACAAGGGATTTGCTGGTAATTCACCTTTAAAGAGAGATTGAGCATTGACATACATACCTCCTTATGTCACAAAGAAAATTACATGATTGAAAAGTGAGATTGACTAATACATTCGAGATTGACTAATACATTGAATGTATCTAGCCTCAAGGGTTTGTTTTGAAAACACATTGTACAAGCAGGAAAGTCATGTGGTCTCTTAGATTGAAAGATATCATCTAATCTCACAATAAGTTGTAAAATCTGGCTTAATTCATTGATCACATCAGTAACAAGGACCTTTCATCTATCAAGTGAAATATCCTTATCAGCAGTCTAGCTCATATCATCACCAACAGGAAGGAAAGGTGAACCAAAACTATAAAATATATATTGGCATCATCATCAAAATTGAATAGGTGTGGTACTGCAGATGTGCATTGCAGAAGAAGACATATTCCATCTACAATCTTCCTCAACGGATATGGATTTTTGATGAAGATAATATTAGAGACAGAAGTGTATTTGAAGCCTTCTCAGCATGCTAGCTTTGGTCAAATGAAGCATCTCTGATTATATGAGTCTAATGATATATGGTTGTTCTATCATCACCTACACTCTACACAAGTGCAAGAAATCTGTTCTTTGAATTTGTATCAATTGAAAGTGTATAGTCAAGTTCAATAATCCTCAAAGTGTTCTCTCAACAACTCTTGTATACCAGTCTCAAGCAGCATGGTACAAAGTCATAAGAAGAGAGCCTAAAATCAACTGAGAGAGAAGAAATGCAAAGATATAATCAACACAGAGAAATGTGTAACCCTTTTCCATTGATGTCAAAGGGGAAGGAAAAGCAAAAAGGGTCCTCTAAAAGGCAAGCAGAGGAAGTATATTGCCATCAATTCCAAAGGGGGAGACTGTTGGAAATGTTGTCATTGATGGCAAAGGAGGAGCACCTGAAACAACAACAAATCAAGGAGAGAAGAAAAGTAGCAGGGAAGAAGTAGTAAGAAAGCATAAAAAGAGTACAATGAAGAAGACAGGAGCGCAAAGGAACAATAGCTAAGAAGCAAAGGTGGAGAGGTAGCAGAGATATCAGAGGAAACATATGAAGCAGAGGCAACAAAAAGAGGTAGCAAAGAGAACAATAGACATGAAGCTAGAGAGGTAGAGTAGTGAGGTAGAAGGCCAACAAATTGAAGATCTGGCCAAGAGAGCTATGTTGTAAGTGAATTCATTTGTCTAATATGAATGAAGGAAATTGTCCCTGAAATAGGAGTCGAAATAATACTCTACACATAAGGAAAGAACCCAGTATTGTTTTTGAATTGAATGTGTGATGAAACCCTGTACGCGAGATTTGAAATGGGTTCTATGAAGAAATATACATTCATGTCAATGTTGTGGGTTATTGGAGGAATTGAATGTACATCCATTTATGAACTGGAATAATGTGCGTGTAAACCAGTGAAGGGGAAGATGAAAGAACTCTGCAGTAAGTGTTTATGTGATCAAGAGTCAACGTTGAATGGGGTTAAGGATTCGTTAATCCTGTTGTGAGAACCTATAGAATAAAA
>JAXQQM020064581.1:0-58809 GCA_034641835.2 Pinus albicaulis | reverse complement strand
AACCATGCCCTATAATTTTGACTTAGCTTAAGTGCTACTTCTTTGTGTGTCTTCTCCAACTGACCCAAACCTTTCCTTTAATAATTTTCTTGTTGAGAAATCAATGATCGTGATATAATCTCTAATCAATGGCTAAGATTAGAAAATACTTGATCCATGTTACATAGAACATTCTCACCCATGTGTTTAAATTAATTCCCTTTAATTATTTTATTTCCCTAAGTTAGACTTAAGGTCTCCATTAAAATAATTAATTTATTGAATAAATTTCACATCATTTGAAATCTCCCCAAATGATTTCTAGGTCTTGGAGATCTCATGTGTTCTAGCCCCTCCATAAAGTTTCAGAGCTAAAGCACAATCGGTGCTACCCAAAATATCAACACTCACTCTTAGCAAGGGATGTGGTCTAGAAACACTTCACTCCAGAAGCATTACTCTAATCTCTGGCAACTGTCCTCTACGCTGCTAATTCATGGCCTATTTCCCTCCATCCACTGAGCTACTTCTTTCTAGACTGCTACCCATGACTCTGCCACAATCACTACCACATATGTACTAAGGCTCCCTCTCAAATTTCTACATCATGTTGCCTATTGAATTTCCACTGATAACTTCTCCACTGCAACTCAGTTGCTGAGAAGTAAGAAACTGAAGGACATCACCCAAAAAATGATAGGCAAGTTGGTCTGGCTGCATCTCATCACTGAAGCACCCTATGTAGCTACTCTACACTGTCTCTCTAGAGCCTTTTCAATGCTTCTTCTCTACATTGCTCTGTACTTCCCCTCTATGTTGTTGAAGTCCCATCAGCATCTGTGCTGCTACTTCCATGCTTCTTCTGCCATTTCATTGCGTTGCTCCAATATTCAGTGGTCAAGCATTGCCTTGTGATTCTCCACGATTCTATGAATCCACTGACTGCAATCATCGTGCTACTGTCTTTAACGACTCTCATAGCTCGTATGCGAACTAAGAGTTTAGGCACCTCAAGGATATTGTCATCACCATATATAACTCAATATAAAAATCTATGTCACCCCACCTCTTCTCTCGAGTTACATGAGGACTCATGGCCACATCATCATCATTACCATCACCCCTTTTCGTTGTTGCTTCCTTGGAATATGAATCTACCTTGCCCTTCTTCTTAGGAAAATATTGGCAAAGTATCCCAATTCACCACATCCAAAGCACTAGAGAATTAGGGGAATTTTGAGATCTAAAATGGGCCTCCTGAGGAAATTATAAAATAATAGTGGAAATAATAAAATAAGATTTGATTACATGATCAAATTTTAGAAGGAAAAAATAAAAAACTACTTTTTCAGCTCGTATTTTGAACTTATCTCCTAAAGTGTTTACTCAAATTTCGAGCGGGAGTACTCGTTGGATGAAAAATTTAATTCCCCATCCAAGGAGTACCCATGTTTCATACTTTCGATGGATCCTGCTACACGAAAAAATGAGAAATACATGAAAAATGTGATGGCAATCACGTTTTTTCATGTATTTCTCATTTTTCGTGTAGCAGGGTCCATCGAAAGTATGCAACATGGGTACTCCTTGGATGAGGAATTAAATTTTTCATCCAACAAGTATTCCTGCTCGAAATTTGAGTTAACACTTTGGGAGATAAGTTGAAAATACGAGTTGAAAAAGTAGTTTTATTATTTTATTATTTTTTTAATCTTTTTACCCTTTTACTTAAAAAATGGTGAATCATTCCCCATGGTTGAAATCATCATCTTGAATCCTATTGGTTCTTATAAAGTTTATTTTGGTTGTACATTTTTATTAGGAGGCTCATTTTATACCTCGAAATTCCCCTAATTCTTGAATAGGTCCCTCTTCTTCTTCCCTTGTTGTCTCCCTCCCTTAGATGTTAGGGCTACATCTTCCTCCTCCTCCTTCTTAATCATGACTCCTCCACTACTAAATTCCCTCTTGGTTATCCTCCTAATCTCCTCCTATCGAAGGATTTCCCACATGTCCCCCTAGCTTGGGAGTTTTTCTCTGCCCAAGATACTTTGGACAAAGTTCTCCCACTAATCGGTGACTTCATTCATGTCAATCCTCACCATGAGTCCATCATCAGGAGTTGCCCCATGGAAATCAGTTGGTCCCAGATAGTATATAATATAAAGAGGAAATGATCGATCTCCTCTCCCTTGTGCATCTGAAACATCTGCATATGATTCTCCATAAGCATATTCCTCCGGACAGAGCTACCTTTATACAACGTGGTTAATGTTGTCCATACCTTGTTTTTCGTATTCTTCTCGGAAATATGCGAAACCACGTGATATTTCATTCCATCCATGATAACGCATTTAGAGTGTGCTTGACTTTCATTAAAATTATTCATAGCATTAGCATCTATCGGCATAGCTAAGACGTTCTCGATATGGTATTTGATGCCATATTCATCAAGGACTGTCAGGATTATGGATTTCCAGATAGAAAAGTTAGACTCATTGTTTAACCTATCCTAATATCTCAGTCCATATGGGGCCATCTCTTCTAAAACCATCAAATAAAGTGATCTTCTCCCATCTACTGCTGCTACACTTAGCAAAATATTGGATCTAGGTTTCTTGGCATTAAAATCCATCTAGAGAATATGCTCCCTTTGAAAATTGATTTCCTTCTCGGAGCTCCTTCACCAATTCTGTCGAATCAATCCTCTACGATTACTCCACTTGATCAAATCTCAGATTTATTGGCCAGAAAATTTTCTGAGGAACTTCTTCCCCTTAATGTTTCAACCCTTCTAGGCATTGTTATGCACTGACAGAAACAATACCCCACCAACAACTTCGAAGATCAAAAAACTGCACTTCCATCCATGGAAACCGGCACAAGGTCACTCCTTATTTGACTGCAACACCCTCTTCGGCTTGCATCAACCTCTATGTCATCTCAGCATGAGCTTGACAGGCTCTACATAACCCTTCTAGGCCTGTGTCAGCTCTGTGTGAGCAGAGTGGCTTTGCATCACCCGTGCAGGGCCTCTGCGTTGTCCCTCTAGTGTTGCGCTGCCTCTTTCTGAATTTGTGCAGCTTCAACTACCGTCTTGTAGAAAAATAATCTTCAACCTTATCCTGATGGATTTAGCTTGATCTACAATCACTCTAATACCATGTGAAATTTTCTAAATATAGAAATCTTACTACATTATCTTGATTTACTTATCCTACTTTTTAAATTTAATTAACAAGTTATTTTCTGAATATTCAGTAAAATATGAAAGAAAAAAAATTGCAGCCTACACATTCATACATATCATTTACTAAATCATAATGCACACATGATAAAGGTCATAGTATTTTTTGGAAAATGTCCCTGGAAAAACCCAATATAGGAAAAACAGTGTAGCAACTCTTGGAGGTTTTGTCTATTAAGCAGTATATATGAATACAATCAAGGGAACCATTAATTGTTTTCCCAATAGAGAATTCATGGGAGATGTACCTATCACTTGGAGACAAAAAATATGGTCAATTCAGTGGAGGAAGCACTCTGCTAAAAATACTTAATACGAGCCCTTTCTGGCCCATTAGAACCCCAACGCTTCTCCTCGAACCTCTGCATCATCTTCTCCTACCTAGCGTAGCCATTTCACAACACAAGCTGCCCCTACATCACCCTTTTGGGCTCATCACTACCTCTACATCACCCTGAAGGCCCTGCGTCAGCCTCTACGTGAGCCTAGCTGGGCTGCATCCCTCCTGCTGGTCTATATGCTGCCTGGTACAAATTTGCCTCTCTGCCTTAGTATTCTCAGCCTCAGATTAGAATAATCCCTCTTCGATCTGCCCCTCTCAATCACTGTAAGCTTACTCAAAATTTATCAACAAACCGCGCCCTAGAATTTTGACTTAGCTCAAGTGCTACTGCTATGTGTGTCTTCTCCAATGACTTGAAGCCTTCCTTTAATAATTTTCTCGTTGAGAAATCAATGACTGTGATATAATCTCTAATCAATGGCTAAGATTAGAAAATACTTGATCCATGTTACTTAGAACATTCTCACCCACATGTTTAAATGAATTCCATTTAATTATTTTATTTCCTTAACTTAGACTTAGGGTATCGATTAAAATAATTAATTTATTTAACAAATTTCACATCGGGTGTAATTTCTCCAAACAATTTCTGGGTCTTAGAGATATCTTGTGTTCTAGCCCCTCCACAAAGTTTCGAAGCTAGAGCACAACCGATGCTACCCAAAATATCAACATATAGTAGAAACCAAATCTCTTATCTCTACAAGGAATTATAGGCCTTGATTCCGCATTGGTCTTCCCTTTTCCATTGATTTCAAATGGGGAGATAAACTTTGGTGTTTGAATTGCAAATATTTATGTTTTTTAGAGGTATCTATAGGTTGTGGATATCAAACACCAACATGGTTTCAATCAATTCCAAAGGGGAATATTGTTGGCATTATGATGTATGTGTTGTCCTTGATGGAAACCCACTTGTAGTAGTATAACTATGTGTTGATACGATGAGTACACAGACCAGTTCAAAGGTGCTAGAGTCTCTGAACAAAGTGACATAATGGTTGGACAAAGGTATTCATGTCAGAGACAGAATAATTATAAAAATCAACATTTGAATAAATATATGTAGGTTCTATGAAACAAATTCATGTACACATGTAGATATGAAGAAGAAAAAGTATGTACATTTGGCGCACTATGATTCTCTAAATTCCAAAGGTATTTACCATGGTTTTACCCCGCAATATTGAGTGAAGTAACGACTATTTGATCCTGCCAGAGATTACCACCGGCACTAATGTGCTTTTTACCTATGGTATGGGAAAAGGCCTAAGATATATAAGGAGGTGAAGATCAAAGTGATAAAGTTTGCAAATGTGAGAGTGATTGATGATTACCTCAATCTGAAGTATTATTGCATGGTATTGAATATTAATGAGTGATTGATATGAAATAAGTATGCACCCGATAATACAATGATGGATCAGGATCATTAGACTTGAAATGACTATGCATTGTATGATCTGCTTATGGGTTGACTAGATTTGTGATTTGACATATGATTATTTCTTTGAATGTCGTGTTCTAGGTATCTCTAAAGTTCTAAAGTGCAACACAATTATAAGTTGAAAATTGCAGATCTATACATTGGTTTTTCTATGGAAAGGTGCATACACATGCATGTTTTCTTCTTAATATTAGCATGTACTTTCTGCATTAGTTTGAGATCTATACGCGGGTTTTATTCCTGAAAAGTGCGTATAAACACATAAATTCTTTATGAAAATCACATATGAAAGAAAGGGTTTTTGTCGAAAAATATGTTTTTATCTTTCCTTACAGTATTGTTGTATTTCTGATGTTTGTTGATGAAGTCTTCATGTTGATCTAGGCTTAACAATGATGTTTGAAGTTGAATTGTTTGAGTATTGATTTGTTGAAGAATATCCATGATGCAACTAACTGTTTGAGGTTCAAATATCTGTGATCTAACAAAATGTTTCAGTATGTCTGTGTGCAATGCATTGTTTGATTCATATTGACAGTAGTTCAGAATGTGGTATATTAAGATTTGTATGCAGGTTGCATTCATGAAAAGGGCGTAAATATTCATGTTTGTTTAAGCAAAGTGTCATACATATTCTGTCATATGATTGATTAGGGTTGCAGTTCTTTCAGTATGTTGATGCAATGTTTTGAGTTTAGAACCAATATTTTGGTTACAATGATATCACTCTTTTTAGTTAGTGATTGGTTGAGTGACTTTTTGGTTTAGTGATTGTTTAATTAAATGATTCATTGATTGGTTGAATGACTTGGTACAATGATCAGTTTCAGTTTTGATATATGGTATTGGGCTTAAATGTTGGTAGTAGGTTCAGTATGAAAGTTTGATGAAAAGTGGCTTACAATTTGTGATGTGTTGAAGCAAGTGGATCCAGTGTGAAAATTTATGAAACTTTTTCCATGATGATGTTGAGGCTTGCAACCTTCTATGAGGAAGTATAAGCTTACTTCTAGTAGTAGTTGGTGATCAAATCAAGGGGTTGGATCTCCCTTATTATGGGTGCTAGTAAATGAGATCAGTGGGTTGAAGCTCTCTTCCAGTAGGAGCTGGAGAATGAGTGAAGGTTGTAGCCTTCTGTAGGTGGGTTCTTGTGTGCTAGTAGGAGTATGTGCCAATACAATATTGTAAGAATTTTTTCATAATAATAAAATTGAAGACAGAGATGACAACAACGGTGGTTTTCTCCCACATTGGGTTTCCACCTTAAATCTTGATGTTCATGTGTGTTTCTTCGGTATAATGATTTATTATGTTCTTACTACACTTGTTTACTGCTTATCTAAAGTCCTATGAACCATTGACATACTGGTTTAAGACAAACTGATGAAGAATTAACTGAAATAGAGGTTTAATGGATATACCACAGTTGTCTGCATAATATTTGCATATAGACAAAAGTTTACTTTAGGAATGTAGCATATAGAAATTAGAATAAATGAAAATTTTTATGAATGTTTTAAAATACTGATTCATACCCCCTCTCAATATTTTTCCCAACACCTTCATGATGGTTCTTTGAGTAAATGTTGACAAAGCCATTCAGTTTCAGTGATATGTTCAAGAGAAATTCCACCCTCAGAAGACATCTACTATAATACATTAAGACTTACTTCATGTATTCCTCTCTTGAACCAACCTTATATGATTATATTATGTCTCAAATCTTGATACCTATTTTCTGTTTTTCATGGGGGATACATGAAGGCCCTCCTGCGATGAATCGCTTCTTATCTACATCAACTCATTATCCAAGAAGTTGATTTAGAAACTCCCTTTAGTGCCTTAGAGCTTGCATACCTCAATCACAAGTTTCCTCTCTTTTGGTGATAGTTTTTCATCATTGGCCTTCAATTCAAAGATTTTGTGTGGCGTTCTACTTTAGATCATTCATTCACACCTCATGGATTGTACTATGATACCTTAAGGGCCATTATCATTATTGGTGGTTCCTCTAAGGTCTGTTAATGACTTACACCACTGGACGGTAATTAGATAGTGTCTACCATGTTTGACTCCAACTCATTTATTCATATGGTTAGACTCTTATGATCGAGTGGCAAGCTAGAAGACCCCAAATATAATTTCATCCATTCGGGTTGTGCTTTAAGGATTCATACTAGCTCACGGATTGTGATGTATCTTATCATTCATAAATTCATCCAAATATGGGTCCCCCATTTATCATCAATGGACATGAATTTTATTATTGTACATGTAATATTGCATTATAATTTGAGTATCGGTATGCCTACCTTAGCATGATATCATGATGATTATGTATTGTAACAGATGATGATCTCAACCAACCTTTTATTGATCCAAAATTGTTACAAAGTAAATCAGTTGAGCCACCAGTCGCTACTTCTCACTTTGTACTTTAGGGGGAAATCTATTGAGGTCATTTTGTCAAATATGCTCATATGACCCGGAGACCAGATGAATCAACATCCATGACACCTTGGAATCATCCATTTGCAAATCCTTAAGCATAATCTCTCGTTAATCAGCTAAAAAGCCTAGTTTGTGGACCCATCATGATCGTACTTCCTCTTCTAGCAACTTTCATAGTTGCATCTTACACAACTGAGCACCTACACTGACCAGCACATGTTGCCTTTGTTGTAGATGCGATGGTTCTAGAATTTCAGGAAAAATTAAAAAATAATTTGTAATCCTCTCTTTCTACAAGCTTTGAAGGTGGGTTTAAACATTTACTATTGATTGAGATCTTGAACTCCTATCCTAAAGGTCTTATATTTTATCCTTAGAGATTATCTTCCCTCATATGTGGATTTAAATCCCATATTGGTATAACCAAAAATAACTTATTTAACGTATAAATCCTTCACCTCCCATAGAGCCTGCATTGGATTTTTTAGAATGTTAGCTATGCTTTGTTGCTACTTATTTTTATCTAAAGATCCATTACCATCTTTGAGTTTTAATTGTAGGATTTATTTGTGGCTAAGTGTTACACTAAAAATTGTCATTCCAACATTCTGCTATGTGTATGAGCTCATTATTACTCATAGTGCTCCCTTTGCAAGTCTAACATATCAGTTCCTCATGTCAAGCCTTGAAAATTAGAGAAAAGTTCCTAAAAGTCTCCTAAACTTTGGTATCGCACTTTCTCACTATCTTGCCTGCGGTCCCACACCCAATGTTCAGTTGTCATGCGTACCTGAACGCAATTTCTATTTGTTATAGGTGCGGACCCCTGTAAGATAAAAAAGGCACAAGTAATTTCCAAAAAGCTCAATAAAAGTGAATTCTAGAAGCTTCCAGAAAATATCTTGCGGTGATAGAACTGCTCTTATGAGGTGCATGTATTCCTTACCTTATGGAGCTAACCCCTTGATGTGAGGAGCTTATCCCTTTGAAGGAGGATTCTATCCCTTCATGGTTGGAACATAAAACATCCTCTATTCTACTATAAAAAGAGGCATTGGGTAGCCTCAAATGGAGTTGAAGCTTTAGAATATTTGAAGTTAAGTGCTGTTGAGATTCAGACTCAGTTAATTAAGACTTTTGTGAGGAAATATTACATACCTCTATTTGTCTTGATTGGAGGAGTGCAGAGCTTATCAAAGTAAAGGAGATTCCTGCTTCGGACCCCGGAAAGTCCTGTGCAACATCAAGGCTCAGGTTGTAAGGATTTTCTTCTTTTGAAATTAATACAAATATACTCATTTTTCTCAATAAGATTTCAATCAATGGTTTATTTCATAGATTCCTTGATCACTATGATAAGCATGGTTTATGATGATTTCTATACAGGTGCTATGTAATATTTTTCTTGTTTGTGACTGCAGGTTTACGAGGAAAACTCCTTCAAGCGTGCGAAGGAAAACAACGACTTCAAACAAGCACTGGACAAATGGTAAGTCCTTAACACCTCTATAGAGCTTTTCATAGATCGTATATGTTTAGAGAAAGATTAGTCTATTTGGCTGTTTGTTGCTAGATACTTTTAGTACTAGGGAGATCGGTCTTGTCCGCAAGATGGATTAATCCTCCAACAAATTGGCGCCATACTGGGGAAAGAACTTGTTGTTTTTGGTTCTCTTTTATTTTGATTTGAGGAAACGTTTTTCCTAGTTTTTGATTGATAGACATCTGCCTGGGTAGCTTAGGTTTTCTCTGTTTTTGAAAATTTTGAGATCTTTTATGTTTTTCTCTAATTTTTCCTGGGACCGCACTTTGCCTTCTTTGCACAGTGCAGGCAGTTTCGCATATTTTCTTTAGTAAACAGTGCGGTACCGCACCTGTTACTTCTGCAAGCCTGCGGACCCTGTTAAAATTTTGAAAAACTTTAGATTTATTTCTTTAGTTTATCTTTATTGTAATTTAGAGTTTTTAGTTTCTGCCCAGATTGATGATTGTTTCTGTCAAAAGCTTTCTGTGAAAGAGTCTTAGCAGTATTGGTGTTTTGATGATTTTCTAGAAGTTTTTCATTTTGGATTGTCTTTCACTTGGTCTTTGTAGTGATTCAAAGCATTGACTGTTGGAAGTACCTAAGATTACATTGGTCTTTTGTCTTTTGCTGAATCTGGCCTGGTTGTGAAATCATCCTTTATTAAGAAATAGAGTTACCTGTTTCTTTGCAAACCTTCAAAAAGAAACTTTGTTATTGGTTTTTGAATTTCATTTTTTATAAAAACATAATTGAGTGTTTTTGATCTGTTTTTTATTCTGAGCAAATAGATCCTTAGTTCCCTGAATAGCTAAGTAAAACCTTCTTCAATTTTTTTTTTTTTAAAGCTTTAATTCAATTAGATTATTAAAATTTGTAGGTCTCAGAATTAGTTTGATAGTTTTGAGTGTTTTTCATAGAATTTTGTAGATCTCTTTGGAAGAAAATTTGTTTTGTAGCTTCGAGTTTTTGAAAGTGAAAGGATTTTCTTATGAGCTTTGATAGTTTGTTAACTTTTTTGAGTTATTGCTGAAAAGACAAAAATGTTTTCTTTCAATTGCTCTTAATGTTTAAAGAAGGAATTGTTCATTAAAAGAATTGCATTCTCTAACTTTTCCTTAATTAGAACTTCATTGAAAGGAAACGATCTGATTATCATTTTTAGGTGCATTTTTAGTGTTTTTTGGAAGTCGAGTCTTCACACCATCAGAGTTTCACTTCCGCACCCATTGAATTAAGAAACAACTCTTAAAAGTAACGCTTAATTAAAATTCATCTAGCAATATTTTTATTTTCTAGGGCTCTTATCACCAACATAGCTTAGGCTAGTATCTTGGAGTAGGGAGTAATTAACTCTCCAAGGTAGTAAAACAAACAAGTAGACAAATCTTGCGATAGGAAATAAACCCAATCGTAATTTGTACAATCTGGGAAGCTTCTCTTAAAGAAGTCAATCACGAGATCATGTCCGAACCTTTGAGACAATCAATTTTGTTTCATTGGGGAAGATAGAAGATTTTGCGCATATTACAAACGATAAAACTCAGATTAACCATTTTCGAGGAGCCTGGGGTCACTTTTCAGTAAACCTCGGATTAACCATGTCGAGGAGCCTTCAAGGGGATTGAGCTTTGTTACTCTGCCCTTGCGTGTGAGATCAGATCGTAGACTATTCCCCAGTTATATTTGTTACTATTGGTAACCTTAGTGTCTACAAACTTAAGATTATTTCCTAAGGTGATGGTGAAGGAAAGATCTCACTGTACCTAGAGCAGACGCCGACTAGACTCACTTGGATTCTCTGGGGGTTATCTTCACACGAGATGGTTTTGTGAGGAAACTTGTACCAGTCTGTTTCATTAAGCTGGTTTTCGGGGTAACTATTCCAACCGCCCTTTCTGTATTAAATTTATACTAAGTTGGATTTCATCACCAACTAGTGTCTTTAGTATGGGAAGTTACTGTTTGTGTGTGGTTTGAACTCCTATATTTTTAAGCGTGTGATTCAGCTGTTTGATTTCTAGAAACTTTAGGTGTTCTCATTGAAAATTTATTTGTTTGCGTGTGATTAGTAAAATATTTAATCATGGCGGAATTTCCGAGACAATCCCGGAGACTACAAGGGAAACCCCCTGAATATTCACCAAGTCAGCTTGAAGGGCTTCATGCTCTGGTATCGTCTAGTAGCGGTAGGATTAAATCAATAGAAGTTGGAAATTCATCCATAGTAGCTCATCCTGATTATCAAACACCCATAAAAGAACACATTCAAGAGCCGATTTCAGTTTCTGAAGTTACTGGTAGTATTTATCCTGCCAGTGAATGGGCTGATGAACCTAAAATCTCTGAACCTGAAACTGAACCTTCTGTTTTGGAAACATCTTCGGGATTTGTTTCACCAACTTCTAGCGATCTTGGTTCACCAAGGGTAAGGAATATTGTCACTGACGATATTCCATCTCGACTAATTTCTATTGAAGAACTTACTAATCCACACAAAGAATTATCTCTTCCCAATTCCCCTCAGTCGTTAAATCTTAGGGAGCATGAATCAATTTTCTACAGCCCTATTCGAACTACTCCTTGGTACTTATCCTTAACAAAAATTTTAGAGAATCTGGGTCTTCCTTTTTCTCCACCTCGAGTTCCATTTCATCCAACACCCAGAGGTTATTATCCATCATCCATTATGGCAGGAGAGTCATCCATGTTTTCCTAGACACCATAATCATTTTTACATGGTGGTCCTTCTTTTCCTCCGGGATATCAGGCTCTGTCTGGTACTTTCTCGGGGGAAGCTCCTCAACCGATTGAAAGCGTGTTATCATCTGGTTTAAGTGGAATTAAAACTGAAATGTTGAACGAAGGGAAAAATTTTATGATTTCTGGTAATATTCCGAATCCGCAACCTCAAGGCAGTCAGGTACTGCCTGGAGGGAAATCTTAGGGAATTCAGTTACCGCCTGGGGGGCAACCTCAAGGTAGTCAGTTACCGCCTGGGGGGCAACCTTCAGGAAGTCAGTTACCACCTGGGGGTCAACCTCAAGGTAGCTTTTTCCCAGGACAAACTGTGAAATCATATTATTTTGGGGGACAACCCCAAGGGTAGTACATATCTCAGGGTTATCAACCTTCAGGACAATACACACCCCAAGATCAACCCCAAGCTCAATATGCTCCTCAGGGTCCTTATCAACCCTAGCTTCAGTACGCGCCTCAGGGTTATCAACCTCAAGGTCAGTACCCAATTCAAGGTTACCAACAACCTTCTGTTCAGTCATCTTTTCAAGGAGCCAGAAATTTACCACTTACTTATCAACCCTACATTCACCCAGGTTATGGTCCTTATGTTCAAACTTTTGCGGGACAACACCCCAGAATGAATATGGCATGTGATCCATCCCAATATCAATAGCCTATGCAGCCTAATGTGCAGTTACCTTTTCAATCTGGACAACCTTTGGTTTCTGGTCCAACCCAGCAACCTGTCCAGCCTACAATTCAAACTCCTGCACCTAGTTTTGTTCAGCAGTCTGTGCCTAGTACACCTCAACTCGCTTCAAATCACGTAATCATTGAGGATTCATTCAACCTGTAACACCTATTTCTGGAGTATCTGTAACTCCGAGTTCAGCTATCTCTACATCCGTGCAAATCCCTCAAGTATTTGTACCTCAGTCAGGGCCTTCCGTTCAGACTTCGGTTCAGATGCCTGGAGGACAAGCCGATACAAGTATAGTTGTCACAAGTCAACCGCAATTCACGTATCAACCGTACTAGGGATATCCTCAATTCGGTCCCAGTTCACAAAATCCAAATTATCAGTATCAACCGTACCCTGGCTACACTTATCAGCAGCCTCAACAACCCCAGTTTGGTCTCGTTAATCCTGGTTTTCCAGGAGGTTACACGATTCCTAACGCAAATCCAATTCCCAGTTATCCTGGGTATCCACCTCCTGGAACTGCTTTGGCTACTCAAGGTTTTCGTGACCCTAACCGTCAGTTACCATTTATTGCAACTTTGGATTTACCTGATTTGACGCGCGTTATGAATGATCCGATTTTCTATTATCTGTATTGGTCGCCAATGCCACATAAGTTGCCCAGTGATATACCGAAGTTTGAAGGTAAGTTAGGAGAGGAACCATCAAATCATGTCATGACTTATCACCTCTGGTGTGCGTCTAATTCAATTATTGATGATTCGATTCGCTTACGTCTTTTCCAAAGAACTCTTATTGGTCTTGCAGCCAAATGGTACATTGAGTTACCACGAGGCTCGTTTCATAATTTCAGTCAATTAGCGACTGCCTTCTTGACTCATTTTCAGTTGCCTGTCAGATACGACAATGGCACGGAATTATTAACTTCACTGAATCAATCTACGTCTACGTATATTTCTGATCATATTCATGAATGGCGACGTAGAAGGCGTTTGGTGAAAGTTTATATTCCGGATCAAATTTTGGCAGAATGGTTTGTTAAATAATTGTTACCCAACATCACTGAAGATGTAGCTAGGGCCAGTGTTGTTACTGAAGAGCAAGTGATTGCTCAAGCTCAGTACCTTGACCTTGTTTACACATAGTCAGGTACTTTACATGAAAAAATCCCTGACCTTCCAAAACAAGGTCAGATAGTTGTTGCTCCAGGGTCTCATGCTGCTAATGGCATGATTGGTATAGTCAATACGAAAAGTAAGAAGAAATCTTCAAATAATTCTTCTCCTATCATAACTTTACCAGATTCCCTAAAAGGAGAATCTTCCCACGAAATTTCTGCCGACATTCATGTCGTAGAGACATCTACGGCTAAATCTAAATCCGGTGGTAAAAAGAAAGGGAAGAGTAAAAACAAGAAAAATTCGAAAGAGAAAACTGATAAAAATGAATCCAATGACGAAAAGCACAAACCTCGTTACCCTTGTTACATTTGTGACGAGGATCACTTCACTAAGGAATTCCCACATCGTGCAGAGGTTGCAAAATTCGTTAAAGGTTCACAACAACCTGTTGTCTTGAAGGATCCTTTTCCAACTCAAGATAGCAAGATGGTTGGTTCCACTTCGACTGCTTCAGAAGAACCTATTTTGATGATGTCTCATGTAAGGATTGCGACGCGATCGCAAGATTATGGTACTAAGAATCCTGTTGATGGGAAAGAAGCAGAATCTTCTAATGCAAATGCATCAACTACACCTCCTCCTATTTCTGGTCCGCTACAGATCGAGAAACAAAATCCAGACTTAATAATCAAACCGCCTGCTAAAGGTGTTCTTCGTAAATCAGCTTTCAATCCACATGCGAGAGCTGCTCAGAATTACAACATTGTTGAAGATTTAGCTATTGCCCCTTCAGCAATGTCAGCTTTGGAAGTGTTGCAATCATGCCCAGCACAACATAAATTTCTTTTGTCTGCTATAGGAGTTGTAGATGTTCAGGATTCTAATCTTATAATCTTTGATTTAGAAAATAGTACACCTCGTCTACCTCATTAAATGGCTTTCCAGATACCAGTGTTAGTAAAAAACAGACCGATCTATCAGACTGTGATTGATGAGGGAGCTTCAACGTGTATTATGTCGATTCAGTGTTGGAAATTGCTTGGTTCTCCTACACTTAACCAATCTCCGATGATTCTTAAGGCTTTTGATGGTCGAGGTTTCCACCCTTTTAGTATTTTGCAGGATTTACCCATAGGGGTCGAAGGTAAAACCGTAAATCTAGATGTGGAAGTGGTTGATGCCCCTCTAGATTACAACCTTCTTCTAGGTCGCAGTTGGTCTTATGCGATGACTGCTGTTGTTTCTTCGGTCTTTTGACTCATAAAATTTCCATATCAAGGAAAGATCGTCACAATAGATCAGTTAACTTATTTCTCTTCCGACCCAGCCTCTACAGAAACAATCCAGCACGTTGGTAAAGTGACTATCCCTTATAAGGATGTTGGAGTAGGATTAGTTAAAGATTCTGGTTTACTAGGAACTTTTGCCTTTCCTCCTCCTAATGTATCGCCTGCTGTTGCAACTATTCACATGATTTCGTCAAATACTATTATGTTTGATGATCCTTGGATCATACCTTCTGATTCCGAGTTAGATTCAATTGATGGCATGATGCCTTTGAGTCCATTTGAACTTGCATACCAGGCTGTACAGTCACTTTCTGACACCTCTTCAACCGAAATTGATCCAATGAATGGGATCCCTGAGGAATCATTTTCTATATCTAGTTCAGCCAGAATGACATTTCCGGATGTTGTTCATACTGATGAGAAAATTCGTGAATTTTTGTCTGTTGATGATTTACCATGGGAAGATCTGCATCACCGATCTTCATTTTTACCTGAACCAGATCATTTTGAAGATGATTTCGCTTCAATTTTTACTGCTGAATATGTCAAAGAACCCTAGAATCCATTGCAAAATTCTGATTCTGAATTAAATTTGGAAAATATTTCTCGAACGGTTCCAATTGACATTTTAGTAAAACCAGGAATAATTGAAAACATTCATATAGGTGCTTGCTGTACTGAAGATGAAATTAAAGCTTATAAAGCCCTATTTCAAGAATTCCGTGATGTGTTTGCCTGGTCTTATGAAGAAATTCCAGGAATTGATCCGTCAATCGTCATACATGAAATCAAGACTTACCCGGATGCCAAACCTGTTCGTCAACATTTACGTCAAATACATCCTAGAAAAGCTGCTGCTATCAAAGCAGAAGTTGAAAAATTACTTCATGCAGGTTTTATTTATCCAATTCCCTTCGTGGATTGGGTATCAAATATTGTTCCTGTGACTAAAAAACAAGGAACGATACGAGTATGTATCGATTATAGGGATATTAATCGAGCTTGTCCCAAAGAAAATTATCCAACTCCCTATATCGATCAGATAATCGATGATTGTGCCGGTAGCGAAATGTTTTCCTTTATGGATGGTTTTTCTGGGTATAATCAAATAAAAATACTCCCTGCTGATCAACCAAAAACAGCTTTTATTTGTCTGTGGGGGACATTTTCTTATCGCAAACTACCCTTTGGATTGAAGAACACTGGAGCAACTTTTCAAAGGGCAATGTCTTATGTGTTTCATGACATTAAGCACATTGTGCAACCGTATCTTGATTATTTGCCTGCTCATTCATCACGCAGGGCCAACCATCTCACTCATTTACGAGCTATCTTTATGAGATGTCAGCATTATAAGATTAGGCTGAATCCACACAAATGTGTTTTTTGTGTAGAGTTGGGTCGTTTACTGGGATTTGTTGTTTCGAAATCAGGCATTCGTGTCGATCCGTCGAAGGTCAAAGCTATTGTCAAATTACCTCCTCCTTCGACTTTACGCCAACTCCAAAGTTTGCAAGGGAAAGAAAAAATTTTACGTCGGTTCATTCCTAACTATGCCGAGCTTACAAAGGGTTTCACTCAGTTGTTGAAATAGAACATTTCATTATTATGGGACGAGATCGCTGATCGATCTTTCGATGCACTTAAACACGCGTTGACCCATGCACCATTATTGCATCCTCCCAACTACAACCAGGATTACATTTTGTATCTCGCTGCTTCTCATTCCACCATTGGGATGGTGTTAGTTCAGGAAGATGAACCTCACATTGAACATGTGGTTTACTATCTTAGTCAGAATCTGCATCCGACCGAGATCAAATACACACATGTGGAGAAATTGGCATTGGCAGTTGTCCAGAGATTTAGGCACTACATCTTGTTACGTAAAACCACAGTAATTTCTGATTGCAACCCTATGATGTATATTTTAACCAAACAATTGATAGGGGGCAAGTATTTCAAATGGATAGTTATCCTACAGGAATTTGACTTGGAGTTTGAGAAATCCAAGGCAAATAAATCTTTGGTATTTGTGGAACTGATGTGTGATTTTCCCTCTACTGATACTGAAACTGTGGAAGAAGAGACCATTGCGGACGAATCTTTGTTTCTTATCAGTACGCTAGATCCATGGTATGGAGATATTATTGTTTATCTACAAACCAAATATTTTCGGCCTGAAATCTCACAATCTCAGCGACGGAAAATACGCTTCCAATCCCAACAATATAATATTATTGGTGAAACACTCTATCGTCGTGGAGCGGATTCTATTTTCAGATGTTGTCTTGTTCATGAAGAAGCTGAAAAGGTGTTAAATGATTACCATTCTGGAGCATGTGGCGGTCATATGTCTGGGTATGCCACAGCTCAAAAGATCTTGCGCACTGGTTATTTCTGGCCATCATTATTCAAAGATTTTATTTATGCAGTTCAGAAATGCCACAATTGTCAACTTTTTGATCGTAAGATGTGCGCGCCACCCGCTCCTCTTCATCCCATAATTGCTGTTGGTCCTTTCGCGAAATGGGGTATTGATTTTATTACATGTAACCCTCACTCGACCGGGGGGCATGCATATATTATCTTAGCCGTAGATTATTTTACTAAGTGGGCCGAGGCGATGCCTATATTTTCGGCTAACGGCAAGACTGCTGCAACTTTCGTATTTAATCACATAATTTCTAGGTTCGGTGTTCCTCAAGCCATTATTACAGATCATGGAAGTCATTTTCACAATGTCATGATGACTGAACTGACAGATCAACTTGGCCTACGTCACGATAGTTCCACTCTGTATTATCCACAAGCCAATGGTCTGGTCGAAGCCATAAATAAAGTTCTAGTCACCATGATTAGATGAATTATTGGTATTCACAAAACGAATTGGCATTCCATGTTATTTTCAGCACTTTGGGCATATCGAACCTCAGTAAAAACATCAACTAGTTTCACTCCCTTTCAACTCGTTTACAGTTTGGAAGCTGTGCTGCCGATTTAATGCGAAATTTCGTCACTGAAATTAGCCACAGAATTACTCCCCGCTACGTCTGAAGAGGAGAAACGTTTCCTGTACTTAGCTTAGCTAGATGAGAATCGATGAAATGCCGTAATAGCAAACGAGGCTCATGTTAAACGAATAAAAGCTCAGTACGACAGAAGTGTTACCCCTCAAAATTTTTTAGAAGGAGACCTAGTCTTAGTTTATGATCAAGCCAACGATAAGCAGAGTTACAATTGTACCATGTGGTACGGCTTCTTTATTTGTTAAGAAATGAGAAGCAAAGGGCCTATGAGTCAATAGATTTTGATGATGTCCCTTTAGATAAACCTAGAATGGACTTTATCCTAAGCGATACTATGCTTAACTTGGAATGGAGATTTTAATATTAGATGATTTCTTTATGTCTGTGTGTTTTATATTAGAAAATCGTGCTTATTTAAGGTGTTTTTATCACCTGCTCGTTATCTGAGTTTTACTTTGATACTTCCGACATGTCGACATCTCTTCAAACCTACATTGGTTTCCACTTTGTCTCACACGTACACATAACATTTTCTCAGCTCAGTTATTTATTCACCTCTCAAGGACAGTATCCATGGCTTTTGGGTAAGCCTTGGTCAAAACAACTAATAACATTGCAAGTATAGTGAGTGATTGATTTATTATCTAACCATCATTTGGAATTCGGAGTGTGTGATTGTTAGGGTTGGATTCTAATTGTTGTATTACAATTGAACTGAGTTTATGCCATTAGAAATCCAGTGTTATTACGGTTATTTTTAAGAGTTCGTCTCTTGGAACGTGAATTTGATTACATTGAATATCAACATATTCCAAGACATTTAAATACGTTAGCAGACACAGTTGCTTCTAATATGATAAATCGACATTTGCAATGATCAAAACAGTAAAACAAACAACATCCATAATATGTATACAGATAGCCGGTAAATAGTGATATATCATAGCATAGAATGTTTTCAAAAAAATATACATCGTCTTCGATCATAGGTTGGAAACACCTTATGATCGGAAAAATGGTAACACAAAAAATAAAAAATATGAGTCTACAACACGATCATCCCATCACTGATGGTGATCACGATAAGAAACCACTGCTCGAGCCACCCTACACAGGAACCTTCTAAAAGGCCCTGGAACACCAATTACATATCTCTGTAATCTGAGTGGGATCTCATCTATGTCCGTCTCTAGAATATCTAGAGTCAGAGGCTCTAGATGATGCTCTAAATCAGACAAAGTTTCCGCTGATTGGCCTACTGGGGCTGGTGTGGCCGCAACTGGTTGTCTTCTGTCATAAGGCTGGAGATGGGCTAGTCGTCGTGGACCCACATCTGCGTTCATAAAAAAATTTTGGTTATTAATTGATAAGACGATCAAAAAATAAAAATTAGAATTTAGAATTCGTTGAAAATGTTTTTACCTGATTTATCCCACTGTTCCCCGGCTGGGAGAGTCATCTCCCAGTCACCGTGGAAGTCTATCCCATCATACGGAAAGTCCTCGATGACAAAAATTTGGCTGTCCAGCCAACGAAAATACGAATGAGGAAATTGAACAATCTCAGCACCCTCAATACCGTGACGGGCCATCAATGCAACCCAACGAACCATCCTAGGTTCTCAGGGTCGACCAGCATCAACAGGAATACTTTGCGGAGCTAACATGGGTACCCTCTCTAGAGAAAAAGTGACCACGATGGATCCATATCCAAAGTTATTTAGTTTTCCATTTTTCGCTCTAGTCAGTTGGCCTTTTACATTAGCCAACACAGCTTCGCACCAGTTGAAAATGGTGCCTCGGAAATAGTCTACAACAATACGCATCTGGGAACCGGTAGCCACATGCAGTGCGGCACTCCCACATAGTTTGGTAATAGTAAATGCAATCACTTTCAGCTCGGGAGGGATGATAGTTTTTATATCAATCCGTTTGTCCCTGGGGTCTACTTCATCATTACAGAACTCTTGTCGAAGACTAGCGACAGTTTGGCCACCTGGCCTAGTCCCAAAAAAGGAAAGTTGTTCGCCCCTCTTGGACAAACCAGTCAGAAAATAAATATCCTCCAGCTCGATTTCGAGCCGGTGGCCGCCAATAATGAAACATTGGTCCTGCATGTTCCACCTGTTTACCAGCCATGTCAGGAGGTCTACCTGTGCCCTCATGCCCTGAATGGCCCAAAATTTATACAAACCGCATGCTCTTAAAGTCTGCATTGTGGGAAAATGGAGCATTGCAGCGTCATCCACATCCTCATGCTCACGTTCTCTCCAAATCAACATCTTGCTAATCCTACAATGCATAAAAAGATAAGTTGGAATAATCTAATTTGAAAATTTTTGGGTGGGAAATGGAAAATTTGATTTTGAAATTCAATTGTGCAGGGACCACACTTTTCTTTCATACACAGTGCGTAGGAATGCATGCATTCTATATTAAAAGTGCAGAACCACGACTTTTTTCTATATAGAAAAAGGTTGGGGTCCGCAGGTCATGTGTGTTGTGCCTGCGGACCCCCGTGGGTAATTTCTTAAACATATTTTTCCCTTAAAAAATGAAAACTAAAGCCTAAAAAGAATTGTAAATGGATGAAAAGTAAAATTAAGAGGTCGTGGATTACCTGGGACTGATGGTTCTCAATTTCGTCGGATGGATCTTTCGGAATCTTCACAGGAAATTTTTACCCAAAAGCTTCTACTTTTCACTCTGAACTTGAACGGTAAAAATGAAGTTGAAAAAATCCTTTTTATAAGTTTTTTTGAATAGATGAATTTTTAATTTATTTATTTTTCACTTCAAAAAGGGAATTTTGAAAGCATTTTTACTTATTTTAAACAGGAATGTGTAATGTTTCAAGTTTTTGTGCAGAAATTGGATTTATCAGGAGAATTGACCATTTTTCAACAAAGAGCATATTTTTATCACTTTTTCGGACTCTTTCAAAATTTTACGAAAAATAGAAACATTAGAGTTCTCTTTTAATCCCTTTTCAGACTCTCTAAACATGAAAATATTGTCGAGTACTTGATTTTTCAAACTCGTTAAAGTAAATGAATGATCATCCCTTCAGTATAAGTTTACCCCTTTTACGGACTGAAATGGACTATTACTAAAAAGATGCTAAGACTAATTTACGTTTAATAGAGCTCCTCTCCTCGATTAGCCCATGAGACTAAATTTACTAAAAGTGCCACCCATGAGTTTTAAGTTTTTTCTTCCGACTTCAAAATTGAAAACACCGAAGTTTCTCCTATACCGACTCGTTAAAATTTACTTAGAAGACTTGTTTAATTTTTAATGAATGAACCACTCTTCTTTAGGTTCAACGAATTGTATAACTCATCTCTATGGATGAGCTTATAAACAAGAAAATGTTATCTCAAGCTTACGTAAATAAAATAAAGAGGTACTTGCCAGAAATGGTGGGGGAAAAGAGAGAAAAATGACTTGTTTGTGGTATTTTGATTTTTCGAAACTCTAGTTAACCACTCTTGAACACGACACTTTCAATCACCTGGGTTGGGAAATACTTTTCCTAACATTTAATCAAACCTCATTTTAAAGTCTTCATCCAGTTTCTGGGTATTAGCTTTGGGTCAATTGCTACCAAGCCATCTGCAGTGTCGTTATGTGTTCAAGAGCCCAGCTCAAATAAACCATTCATCTACAAAATATCTGTCATCCATTTTACCATCCCTGAGTCAGTCCTTGCCAACATATTTTCAAAACTTGATCTGTGATTTCGGGTTGTAGGCTTGCCTACGATGGATCGCTTTCTATCGATGACAACTCATTATCTCGGAAGTTGATCTAGAAATTGTCAGTACCTTGAAATCTGCATGCCTTAATGGTAGGTTTCTCGCTTTCCTTTAATGCCTCCACGTAATTGGCTGACCTTCAATCAATGATTTTGTGACACGTTCAACTTCGGCTCATTCATTCACATTTCAGCGATTGTACCGTACTTTGAGAGCCATTGACATTATCGGTGGTTATCACACTTGTTAATATTTATCATTAATCGTATCATATGTTTACCATGTTCGATCAAGCATATTTATTCACATGGACAGAATCGTACTAGTTCGAGATATGGAAATCAAGACCCTGGATCTAGTTTCTACCATCCAGGATGCGAGGAATTTTGTTATCATTTATACAGTAGACTATTTACAAACAGATGGCTGCATCCATACTGTGTGTACACATGTCTATACTGTGATGTACTCAAAATCATTCCTGTATCAGAACAGTTTGAATTAGTCTCTAGTTACTCCATTGATCCAGGCTAAATGTCACACTTCAACGATGCTGATATATATATATATTTTTGCATTTGTATCTGCTTTTATTATGTCTGATCAAGTAATTAAGCAGATTATCTTGAAATGATAAAGTACTGCACTCTTCATATATGACAGACTTCAGCATCATCTATTCCAGACTTTTCACTTTAGGGGGCAATCTTTTACACTGAAAATTGTCATTCTGACATTCTGCTATGTGTATGAGCTCATTATTATTCATACTGCTCCCTTTTCAAGTCTAACATATTAGTTCCTCATGTCAAGCCTTGAAAACCAGATAAAAGTTCCTAAAAGTCTCCTAAAATTTGGTATCGCACTTTCTCGCTATCTTGCATGTGGTCCCGCACCCAATGTTCAGCTGTCCTACATACCTGAACGCAATTTATATTTGTTATTGGTGCGGACCCATGTAATATCTAAAAGGCGCAAGTAATTTCCAAAAAGCTCAATAAAAGTGAATTCTAGAAGCTTCCAGAAAATATCTTGCGGTGATAGAACTGCTCTTATGAGGTGCATGTATTCCTTACCTTATGGAGCTAACCCCTTGATGTGAGGAGCTTATCCGTTTGAAGGAGGATTCTATCCTTTCATAGTTGGAACAAAAAACCTCCTCTATTCTACTATAAAAAGAGGCATTGGGTAGCCTCAAAGGGAGTTGAAGCTTAAAGCTTAGGAACATTTGGTTTAAGTGCCGTTGAGATTTAGAATTCTATTTTCAATTAATTGGCACTTTTACAGGGAAAGATTATATACCTCTTATTTGTCTCATTGAGAAGTGCAAGAGCTTTGGTCAAAGGAAAGGAGATTCTCAGCTGACTCCCCAGTCTCAAAACATTATGCTCAAAGGGTGATTTTCTTCTTTTGAAATTAATACAATATACTCTTATTTTTCTCAATAAGCTTTCAAATAAATGGTTTATTTATAGATTCCTCATCAGCCAGGATAAGAATGGTTTATGATGATTTCTATACAGGTGCTATGTAATGTTTTTCTTGTTTGTGACTATAGGTTTACGAGGAAAACTCCTTCAAGCGCGTGAAGGACAACAACGACTTCAAACAAGCATTGGACAAACGGTAAGTCCTTAACACCTCTATAGATCTTTTCATAGATCGTATATGCTTAGAGAAAGATTAGTCTATTTGGTTGTTTGTTGCTAGATACTTTTAGTACTAGGGATATCAGTCTTGTCCGCAAGATGAACTAATCCTCCAACAGGCACTTTGAAAACAAGATTGCATAATCTTAGGCAAAGGGCAAGATCAGAACAAGACCTCCTTAGTTCAACAAATGACAATCTAATCAATCAAAGAGAAGTTTCATAGGTGGAACTATGGCTATCCATGAGTAAGAAGGGCATACCGTAAATCATACTTAACATTCATAAAACCATGAATGAAACAAGAAAACAATATTCTTAAGTTATTAAAGAGCAATCAAGAATTATTTAATGTGACTAAGAATGAAGAAAACATGGAAGCTATAAAGAAACATAAAATTTGAGGTGCCTCTAAGGGCATGTCTCAATTTTTTTCTCTACTATCCTATAGCAAGCAAGAACATGGATTTATGAATGAAAACTAAGAAACAAAACAAAGAGAGAGACACTATACCATTCTACCAAGTCATGGAATCCAACAACAATCCTCTTTCATCATCAAAGAACATCCAAGAAACTATCCAAAAGCGTGAGACAAGTATTTCTTCTAAAGCTTATATGACTGTATATTGCTTCTATTCATCAATTTCAGCCTTGTTTACAATGAAATCCTTTGGAATATATAGGCCAAAGTGAGGAAAACCTCTTAGTTCAACTTTCAATCTCATTGGACTATCCAAAATATCTCATTTTTTCCTTGAGGCTTTGCAAAGCCCAAGGCACAAAATATCTAATAAAATATCTCAAAAATGCTAAAAAATGGAAATATATTGACTTTTCATAACTTATCATGTACAAAAATAGCTAAACGCACATGAAGAAAAGTCACTTTTGAAAGGTTCAATTTTTACAGAAATACTCAAAAAATACATCAGCAAAAGGTCCCCTGACTTGCCGACAACTTTTGGAGGCCTTCCCGGTGTCAAAACAAGGCTCATGATGACTCATTGGAAGGCTCTGAGTGTCTAATTTCTGAAAATTTTTATTTTTCTCCCAACTTACCAATAGAAGTCCTCCAAAACAGACCTGTGTGTAAAAAACCAGAAAATAGGCCTTGCTGATAAACGGGGCAGAGTGTAGAAAAAGCGAGTGTTTTTCGCCATTTTGGGGGAGGAAAAGATCTTCAATTGTTCTGAAAATATCTGAGTATGTGCCCCTAGAATCATGGCATCTAATGATACCATTTTCATCCTTTGATGATGCCCCAAACTGAAATGGTGATGCCCATGAGTTTTGGCCAAAAACCCAAAAATGACAAAAAACCAAAACATGTCGAATTTCGACCAAACTTGGCAAGCATGACGCTCAAGGGTTTTCAGAAACATGTTGTGAAGAAGAGGCCAAAATTTGGAGCCTTGACGTGTCTTTCATCAATTTTGGTGCCGGGCGCTTCCTTTAGCCTCCTTGATTTTTTCCTGAGCAGCCTTCAACTTCCGCCGAGAAAACTGATTGAGCTTTTTATAATGCCCAGTCATCCTCCGTTGAAGGTCCAATCCCTATTTGCCTTCTCCAATTTCTTCTCCAAGTGATCATTAACTCTCTCAAGCCATGCTTCCTGGTTGTTCTCTATCTCTTGTTCAAACAATGAAGTGAGAGGGGTAGATTGGAGAAGGGCATCTTCTTCTTCTTTTTGTTTCTCAAGGGCCTTTTTGAGCCCCATGCTTCTTGGCCTCTTTTGCCTAGGCTGATCTTCGCCTTCACTTTCATCGAACTCACCCATGATTTCTTCCAATATCACTTGTGCTTTGGAGTCCTCCTTTTTTTTTTGATGTCCTATGTCTCATATACAACCATATGGACACTCATCTGCTTGTTTTGAACTTGCAAAAAGTGATTGAAGTTCCTAGCCCTATCAAGATTAGTCCTCAAAGCATCAATTTGGCTTTCTCTATGGATCAAGAGATTTTCTAGGATCTGGGATTCATTATCACTATCATCACTTTGGATTTGGATGATGTTGAATTCCCTTTCCTGTTCATGACTGCTTTCTTCCTTGTCCTTCCCTTTTCTTTGGGTGGATTTTTTAGTCTTCTTCTTCTTGGGAAATTCGAGCATGGGCTTTTTGGGCAATTTTCCCTTGCTTCAGAGGGCCCTAGTCACATTTGGAGTTACAACTCTAGGCACCCTTTTCCTGGATGTCTAGGGCTTGGCCACTTTTGGAGAAGAGAGCATGGCCCCTTGCCTAGGAGAGGCAGCTAGCACATGCTCCATGGGCTCTTTACCCTTGTCACTTTGCTCCTCATTTTTGCCACTGTCTTGGATTTATTCATGGATTCCTTGGCTGTCCTTTTGCATTTCCTTTTGAGGGCTTTCCTCCTCACTGTGTTGCACCTGTTTATCATGTTTCCCCTCTTCTTCATGAGGCTGTTGTTCCTTTTTAAGAGTTTGTTGTTCATCATCATGAGGCTATTGTTCATCATGCTGTGGTTGCCCCTGTTCATCATTTGACTGCTCACCCTCATTGTGCTGCACATCTTCATGTTGTTGTCCTTCGTCATCTTCAGGATTCTGTTGTTCTACCTCACTATGATGCTGCTCATCATCATGCCCTTCTTCCCCTTGTTGTTCTGCCTCATTGTGATGCTACTCATCATCATCTTCCTCATCATCCCCTTGCTGTATTTCTTCATCATGCTGTTGCTCATCATCACTTTCCTCTTATTTCTCATGTTGTTCTCCCTCATCATGCTCTTCTTCCTCATCATGCTCTTTTGTTTTTTCTATGGTAAACTTGAGCTTCTTGGGAATAGGTTTGCTGGAAGAAGGTGAAGGATGATGAGTAGGAGGTGTAGGAGATGTATGAACTGGAGGGACAGTGGAGAAATCCGGATGGGTGATGAAAGTATCCCAAGATACCTCCATCTTCTCAAGCTGATGAAGAATGATGACTTTGATGAGGGAGTGATGGAAGAGGCAGGCTATCTGCTGTGAAGGAGGATTTTTCTGAATATTGGAGGCCATTTTCTCAATGCTTCTATGTAGGAAAAAAGGGAGATTTAACAATCTGGCCCTCGTGAAATGCATGAGAAATCGAATGTGATAGGCATAGACTCGGGAGAATCTTCCCTCACAAGTGAAGTATTTCATGATGATCTTCATGAGGGGAGCGTAGCTAGTCAAAAGATATGAGAAAAGGAAAATGGATGGACATGAATCTTTGTGGTCAGGCTTCAGAAAGGGCTTGTATTCTTCTGAGTCCAGGTGGCTTTTTTTAAACCACTTCTCCTCGACATAAGGGATTTTAGTGGCCTTGGAGATGGACCTTGGAGAGAATTTGAAATCTAGGCCTACCAGCTAAAAATGCTTCTCTCGAAACCTAAAAGCACAAAGGTGTGTTAAAGGGGAAAAGCTCTTCACCTCTTGCACTCTTTGGCAAAAATCTAGACACCCAACCTCATGGAAATTGAATAAGACTGATGGGTGGGCATTCACTTCTTTAGTGGAAACAGCCTCAAATATCTTGTGTAGGCCACTCCTACTGTCTTGCCTAGGAGGAATCTTGTTTTGAATGCTCTCTACAACACCAAGCTGTCTCAAATGGCCTTTGGGAAGTTTTTTCTCAAGCACACACCTTTGTCCTGCCTATCAGTCACTGTTTGACCAAGACAACTACTTGAAATGCTTTGTGAAATATCCTCCCAACACCAACCTTCTGCTCACAAATTATTGTTTGTCTCTTTTGTGCCAAACAACAAATAGTTATCAAAATAACAAGCACTCAGTCAAATTGTTACTGTGTTTGGGTAAGGTTACAAGGATCCTTTGTGTTTTGGTATAAGCAAGACAACCTTGTAGAAAATAAAACACCCCTACAAATCAAAATACTCCTCTTGTATTTCACTGTTTCACTAGGGAAAATTTTAAGAACCCCCCTAAATTTATATGTATAATAAATGGGCGAATCCCCATGATACATAGGAAAAATGGAAGGTGATTTTATTAATAATATAATATGTATATATAATTTTTTTGGCAAATCTTTCATGATATTATATTATCTTGTAAAATCATGGTGAATCACCAGTACAAATGGCGAATCACTAGTACAAAATGGTGAATTGTTGTCTAGTGGAGTTCGAGGTGTTGGTTCCAATGAAGATATGGTAGTTGAACGAGGAGTTGAAGGAAGTGAACCACTGAGACCAAGCATGGCACATGGTGACTCGTGAGGGAAGTAGTTCTCATGCAGTTTGGAAAACATGTTCTTCTAGTTCTGCTAAGTTTAGTGTTGTTGCTCATGCTACTACTAGCACTGATATCGAGGTTGGAGAGGAGTTTGAGGAGTCCTCGGACTCTGAGCCACATGATGTTTATGTAGCTCCTGGTGATGATCCCATGTGTAGTAGTGGTGATGAGTTTGATTAGTGATCATGAAGGTAGTAGAATATTCAAATTTAAACAGACCCATAACAAAAAATCCATGAAGAGAAAACTCTAGAAAAAATATTGTCATGCAAATCTAGATTCTATAAAATTATTAGAACTCCCTACTGCTCTGCAAATAGATCCATGAGATGAAGAATATGGTAAAAAAATGGGGACCGATATGTTTTATGGGAAGGAAAACTATTCCTGTTCAAATTCTTTCAGATGCAGAGACTTGGTAGTTTTCAGTGAAGGAAATATTTCTGAGCTTAGGGATTTCTGAGAACCTTTTTTAGAGAGAGAACCACAATGTATGAAGTTATATTATAATTTTATAGATTATATGCATTGTATATTTGGATGTTATAAGTGGAATAAAACACTTCAAATATTAGAAAAAGATATCACTACAAATTTTTGCACTGTACAAAGGTTTTATCTAACATGCAAGCAACAAAGGCTTCCTTATATGACTTCAACAATAGTATCACTTGAAACAATAGTATCACTGGATGTCTACCTTATAACCTTATAACCTTATAACCTTATTCCCCTCAAGGATGGAAGTCTTATGGGTGATGTACGTTTAATTTTAGGTTTTAACAAATTCCTCAATTTTAGTGGCGTTTATAAACGCCTGGGAAAAAGTAGTGGTAGAAATCCAGAGGTTCAAACATCCACCAGTGCATGGAAAAGCTACATTTCAAAAAAATGGATCACAAAATGTTAAATACATATCTATTAAGATGATAAAAAAGTAATGGTCCTAGAGCTGTCCATACTATAAGCACATAAGAAGACCTTACCTGAGAAGAAGACCTTTACTCAACCGAAAACCGATGACCGTCAATACAAGTTCCTCACTATTAGATTTATTAGACCAGGCTTTTGGTAGTTTAAGATGACCCACAAAACTATATATGCTAGTTCTGCAAAAATCTCTTAATACACTAAAAGTGAAATTGTGTTTAAAGAAATGTGAAAAGCAAATATACCAAAAGAGTAGTTAAGATCCCTTGCTATGATAACAATGGCAGGAAATTTAGCTTCTTCGGTATCTTGATTACAATACTAGTCCATTCCCAACAAGAAAGGAAATCTAATCTATAATTGCAACTGAGCAATATATATTGCAAGGATTAGAAGAATTTATTTCTACAATACAAGGAATATATATTGCAAGGATTAGAAGAATTTATTTCTACAATACAAGCACATTAGGACGAGGCAAAGCTATTCTTGGACAATAACATATTCAATATTTTTACCTAAATATAGAGTTCTTCAATTCATCAGAGTCTAGAGTTACACATGACCATGCTATTGATTGTTGAATATGCCCCTCTATTGTTTAACAATGAAACTATATACTATCTCATGGGCATCTGCAGAAACTTCTTAATAGAACTATATATTGAGTATTTTAGAATGAAACTATACACTATGCCACGATTTTTTAATAGTTAAACTACATATAGTGTCATGAGTGTACACTGAAATAGGATTCATGATCACAAACTTTAAAGGCTTGGTCACAGAGCTAGTTATGTAGGAGATTTTCTAAACGGGATATCACACATCTAATCCCCATATCTATCTTAAAGGACACTATGCAGTAGAGATATTATAGTGTTTGAAAGGCAAGTTCATGTCCAAGCTAAGAATAAAACATCCGGAAGATTGAGCATCTTTATTTCATGCGTGCACTAAAGCTGCATAAAAGTCAAGAACGACAGATGCAAGTATAATAGAATCTAATAGAATCTACAAGATTTAGCATCCTTATTTCATGAATGCACCAAAGCTAAATAACAAGTCAGGAAAAAAATCTTTCATTAACTATGGCGAACTTGTGCTAGATCCTGGAGGCACCGTAAAGAAACTTGTTAAAAGCACCACCTGCTCCTTTTACTCTTGGTCCTCTTTAAGGTAAAAGGAGCTACCTCAACAATGGTGGCACTTCATAAACTGAAGGGAAAAAAATGTGGTGGATATCAATAGCTTATTACAACGATCACATAAAATTAATGGATCTAAATCTGACATTAAAACCACTCGAGGAGGAAGCATATTCACTCTTTTCTACCTGAGAATATTGCCCTTACTCTATTCAACTGAGAAGTCCTTTATTGGCATACTTAAACCTAACAAGGTCTTTTGTTGCTTAAGATGGCTATCAGTTGACAACAAAACTATAGACGTCCAATCCCACTAAGCAAGGGAGAACATAAGCGTAAGCATATTATAGTCGACTGCAACTGAACTATATTAAGTGCATTGTAAAAGATATATTTATATACCAAATACAATCACTCTAGGATGAAGCATATTTACTTGATAAGATTTCCCCTTTCTATCATTATATAGAGATAATAATCACTCTACTTATCTGAATACTTGTCGACTTTTATAATGCAAATTCTTCAACATCAGGCTTGTAGTTGTGCATGACCAGGGTTTTGATTGTTTAATATGCCCATCTATTTACGAATGAAACTATACACTGCATCAAGGTCATAAAGTTATATAGGAGATATGCCGAACCGTATAACGCTTCTGTACCCCTCCATGCTACAGATATTATACTACAAAAGTGCATGCTTGGAAATACAAAAAGCAATATTGCAACTGAACTACATGAAAAAAGAAGGAAAGATCTATTTTATCTTTATTATTCCCTGCCCCCTTCGGGGCTGCAAGGACTGTTGTAATTGGAAACGAGATTTTTATTAGTCCTTGCACATTAACCTAAGTTTATAAGCAAATTTAAACCAAATTTTCTAATTTTATATCCCGGTATCAACATATCTGAGTTCTTTGTCTTTCGATAGCTTCTACCATTTGTTTTTCATATCAACATATTTGAGCTCTTTGTCTTTCGATAGCTTCTATCACAAAAAACATGATTAAAGTTTAAAGATTCCTTCTGCTAATTCCTGGAAATAACGTGAAGGTAATGATGGTTACACTTATTGGGCTCATCATTTCTCAAAAGTGGAGTTACCTGCATTAAAATTCCATGATTGAGTCATGTGTTATCTTGAATGTCCAGCTGCGGTAAGACTTCAATGAAAGGGACCAAGTGTCAAGTGACATTTGAAATCCTAGGCTTATTGATCACCTTGTAATTTTGATCCTAGATTTCTATGGCTATAGGCTTATTGCACTAAATTTTTCCCCTTGAATGTTGATAGATTCTAGTCATTAGAATTAAACATCAATATTAAATAAAGTTGATATGAGCAAATACTTGTTCATGGAATTCAAAATAGGAACAGTTATTTTTATTTTTATGGTTGATTCTATCTCCAAGTTGGCTTCCATATGGTAGGGAATGGAGCTTGCAAGTTGTCTCTCAATACCAACAAGGCTGAGGGGATTGGAATCGACACTAGCAGACACTAAAATAACAAGCAAGGACATAATAATAGAGAAGAAATTTCATAGTTCATCCTTTCAAAAATATACTTGAGACCCTTGGTTGATTACATCTCACTTTATATTAATTTACTTTCTGCATTGAACTTTACCTTCTATGTACCCTTTTCTCATATTTTGATGGGTATTCTTAGCTGGAGATCGCATGAGTCAGTCAGTATTTCCTCCTTCATGTTTTGCTTTAAACAACTGTCCCATTTACATGGATATTGAAACAAATTTTTCCATAGAATATCGATGTTACAGTACTTATGTTATTTGGATCACATAATCATTTCTGCAATAATAACCTAGGTAGGGAGATCTGTGTAATTTTGTATGAGGGAGATATATACTAAGTTGGCATGTCCGTTTTTAACATACTTTCGTACAATTGGGTACTGAATGGTTATGTTTTTGTATTCAAAGTCTAAGACACTTCGT
Source organism: Pinus albicaulis (assembly GCA_034641835.2). Classification (NCBI taxonomy): domain Eukaryota; kingdom Viridiplantae; phylum Streptophyta; class Pinopsida; order Pinales; family Pinaceae; genus Pinus; species Pinus albicaulis. Next base: position 27,244 of record JAXQQM020064581.1, on the reverse strand, counting down.
CCTTCCTCAGGTGCCAGTTCAATGCATACACACTAAGAAACCTCCAAAAGTCATGAGTTGACTAGCTTGGTAGGAAAGATGATCAATGTTGTTGATTTGAATAAATCAGCCATCCTTGACTGCTGACTACTATGGGCCCAAAACCCACCCACTCCAAGCATAACTGATCTGAGAGCTGCATCACTGGTTTTAAAGATGTAGGATGCAGCTCAGGAATGAAATCAATTGACAGAAAGGATGGTGTTGTTATATTGGTTTGGGTTCAACTATTACTTTAAAATCTCTGAGATTGTTGAAAAAATAATTTTATAGTGTACAAGGACTAGGACTAGTCTGCAACCTTGCATGTAACATGAGTTGAAGGACTTCAATCACTTTGGTGATATGAGAAATTGCATTATGTAATGTGTTGCTGCGTAATAAATAATTTGGCACTTTCTCTACATATTAAAACCGAACCTCTTTTCACCAGTCTACTTATATGAAGTCATTGCATACTTATCTGGCTCATAGAATTCTGTAATGGGCATTCAATTCAAGTGAAATATATGTCCTTGCCCAAAAAAAATAATTTATTTAATCTTCAAACCTGTGTGGATTCTACTGCTTATGCTTAATCCAATTACTTTTCTGCAATGGATAAAGACAGCTGGAATGGATGGGTTGTTATACTTTTTTTTTTTTAAATAATCACCATGTTTAGATCAGTACTGCTTTCTTCAATATTCTCGTAAATACTACTTTTCCCACATCTCTATAATTTCCAGCTGAGAGCCAGAATCTACAATTGTTTTTTATATCTTAAATGTAAAGTGGGACTTTGTTTGTTTGCCTCTGGATCTGTCATGAAGGTCCAACACCCATAGTGCAATCAATTACTTTGGCATGTACTAGTGTTTACGCAGGTATTTAAATTAGCGGGCCTCTGTTTTTGTGTTTGAAATAATTGCTTTCAATCAAAATTCTGCAGTATTTCTTACATACTAAATCTACAAGTTCATGTGCAAATCAGGTCTCCGGATGGCTATAAGATGCATCAAACTATTGTGGATATGGATATGGAGAAGCAGGGTCTCTGTTTTTATTCTAAATCTACATTGTTGATATATAATAGTGTCCCAAACTCTGTAACTGCTAATATGTAATAGTGTATTTCAAGGGCCATGGTATGTATCATAGAGCATTTCAAATACTGCACTAGCTATTAGAACTTGCCATCTTGAGCACTGTAATATGTTTAATATTAGTGTATTTCAAGAGCCCTTGATATGCATCACATGAGGAATACCAAATTACCTTTTGCCACACCATAAATAGATTTCTAGAGAAATTATTAGGATCTAACTTATGGCAATAAACCCATTCACATTTGTTCCTATAGGGAATAGAACATTGTTTTGTAGCATGGCAATCAGTCCCTCTTACCACTATACCAAGCCTGATGGAAAAAAAATGGCAGGCTTTGATGAGAACATGTGGGTGGGATTTGGTCCTTAATATGGCTATGTAGACCTGGCAGGGGTGGCACCATACATTCACATTAGATTGACCCATACCTCTAAGTGTGCCCATGGCTATGGTCTACCTCAAGTTGATATAAGAGCCCATGGGAATGGAACCTCACTCCCCACCATTAGTCCCAAGGCTGCGGGCACTTACATGTGACTAACTTAGTAGCTATTTCAAAGCTCTCACTAACACATTGACTGAAATCGGACATGACGAACATTACTCAGAAAGATCTAATATGTGCTTTAAGCATTAACAACAGTGAACTTCCATAGGAGCCACGAGAAAAAAAAAAACTCTTATTTCCTACCATCAGAAGACCCAAACGCAGCCCTTCCTCTTTTTAGTCTAAAATTCCAGTGAACAAAAGGTTTTCCATATTTATCACTGATTCCAAAGCGTCAACCACTAACTAATTAAAGCCATCCATTTTTATTATGAAACTTCAACCATTAACTAATACCGAGTTCTGTTCTATGTAGGTTTAAAAAATAGCCAGCCATACAGAAAAATAAAAAATGACAATCCAAACTCATGACCACTTAACCAGGCCAAAGTCACTCTTATATATCCTAAAACCAAAACAGCTTCACAGGTTGTGATTTCTCAAGTTTCTATTATCTTCTGGCTTTTTCCTTGACATAACGAACCGTTCTGGGGCAACCATTATTAGGACGAGTTGTTTGATTTTTTATTCCATTGGAAAATTTTACTTTGTATTGATCACAGGACTTGTTGAATTTGACAAGTCTTCCCCATTATTTGTTTTTTTTATAGATTTTCATCCTCTAATTGCCTTTGTTTTCTATTGAGACCTTTTGATTCTACCTTAATGACATGTTGATACTCTCTGATGTTTAGTTGCTTAGAATTCCAACTCTATGTTTCAATTATTTAAGATCGCCAGATGCTTTCTTTAATATCTCATGCCCTGGTGGAATTTGCCTCAAATTTATGTCGAAATTTCTCATTCTGCAAGATGAGAATGAAGCATAACAATTTTGTATCTCTGTAATAGTTGATGAAAAATAAACAAATGATTGGAACCATTTATTTTTTCAATACTTGTTTTTGTGTTTCTATTTGAGTCTACTTGGTTGCAACGTATTTTGCTATTATTCTTCTACTCCCCATTAGTTGGGACAATAAAGGTTTGAACTTCTTTTAAAGGTTTTCTTCTATTAAAATGTGCTTTTGAAATCTTTGAAGAGGGCTTATTTGCTAAAACTCAAAATTTATTTTCTGTTTTCATATTTTATCAGTTTTTCTATATTGGTAAAAGATACTCCTTATATTCATAAATATATATTTACATCAGAGAAGAAAAGGAAAAGTGGAAGTGTTTTTACAATGACATTTACATCCTCTTCTTTAAGCCAACTAGAACAACAATAAAATCAGAAAATCCATGGACGTCTAATAACTTGGCATCCTTGATCAATAGAAGACCTTTAGCCAGCAGCTGTGTACATACCTCTTCTCTCCACATATTATGGGAGGCAATGAAGGAACTGATCTCATTCTCAAAAACATACTTGCAGCGAAGCTACAGAGAACAACCAAAGCTAAAATTCTTACATAATGCTAAATACCACCAAGGGAATCTCAAACCACACGTCTGGAATTCCCCAATAAAACTGCCTTCCAATGCAATATCCCCTAAAGAAAAGAAGAATTCTATGAATGAACATGGTTCCAATAGGACCTAGCAAAAGGGAAATTCCATAAAAAATGGTTTCCCATTTCCACCTGAAGACAAGAAGGGAAAAACCCATTTGAAAGGCTATTGTTTGCAACCAAGACTTGGTGGGAAGGCTCGAATAAATCACCAACCAAGAAAACACTCTAAGCTTCTAGGACATCCACACTGACCATACACTATGTGATCTCCTTACCCATCAGCTCTCAGCATCAGAAGACACCCATCTCGCATTCAGCATTGAACCCAGTTCATGGTGTTTATGTAAAATGAAGTACAATTTTCAAAAACCATACTGAACCAAAGGGCCCATGTTATCCCTCATTTTGCATGATGCATATACCTTTGCTGGTCTTCTCATTGGCTACAGCACAACCAATCAAGATGGCCGACCACCACTGAGGTTAGTGGAATTGATGATGGAATTGAGGCTGGTCATTATGCTCCTTAAACTGGTTCAATTGGTTATGGTGCTGCTAGAAATGCTTTGGGAGCTGATCCTTGAACTGAGGTTGCTTTTGCTGAGCCTGGATTTGCTTCTTCTAATGAAGCTGGGGATTATCCTGGTTCAACTGATACTAGTGGAATGAGGAAGCCGCTTCAACTGTTGTTTATGAAAATGCCCCTTCAACTGATTCTGCATTCAAGCTCCTTGTGGTTAATTGAATTGGGCTTTTTCTATTTTTGGCATGCCCCTTGTGGTTAATTGAATTGGGCTTTGTCTATTTCTGGAAAAGTGAATGGAAGATCCAGGATTCAATGCTTTATATTGGTGAGATTGACCACACTGATTCGTTAGAAGTGAGTAAATTAGCTGATTGATTTGGGCAGCAAAATTGTTCGTCCTGTTACAGTCGGTCCTTACAGCCCTCCGTCAGAGATCATTTCGTTTTTTGCATATCATTTTTAGGTGTCTCGCTCACTTCACTTCATTGCATTTTGCTAGGGGCATGCCATTGACTAATGAAAGGGTTTGGTCTTCATGTATTCCCTCATGCTTGTACCTGCTGGGCTAATTAAAACTCTTCAAAATTCATCGAAGTTCAGTTCACGTCATTCATGGTCATAAATGATTATTTTGGTCAAAAAGAGTATTTTAGTTTTAAAGTCTAGGGTTCAGTCTTTTGGTATGTTTAATAAATGCCCGCGGGCCATGAGGATGGTTTTCAAAGAGGTTCTTAGTTCAAATTTTTATCATCAAACACATTTGAGGACATTTCTTGTTCAAAACTCTGTTTTGAATAAGAAATTGTCGAATTCATTTTTTGTAATAATCATGTATTTTTTCCCGCCATAAAAATTTCAATGCAGCCTTTGATCTTTGCTGAAGTCCAAACGCCAACATACCTGCAAAAAATCAAATCATTTCATCAGTCCAAACTCAGAAAGTCAGTGTAAAAAGCCAAAAGACAGAAGTTCAATGAAATGATAAAGTGCCAAATGAAAAACATTACAAAGTGGGTTGTGGAGGAAGTAAAAATTAAAACCAACTCTTGCAAGATATGTTCCAAGGCTATGTAAATCATTTTTGTCAAATTACATTCACAAGTTCTCATTGCAAAGTCGAATTGGGAGGTGGGAGAACAAATTTTAGTTTGCAAGGGCCGGGACTGTGTGTCATCATTGTGCGCGACGCATTCAAAGGAGGCGTGGCGCATAGAATGCGCGCGGCGCACTGGGTGAAAGTTTACAGTGTATTTTTGTGTGAGCGCGGCGCACTGGGAGTGCGCGCGGTGCATTGAGCCCTCCAGCTCAAACTCATCAACGTTTGGTGATTTTTCAATTTCAAATAATCTTCCAAGCTCCAAGTAAGTGTGTTAACGCCTGCCAAATGTTTTTTGGATATGCTATGGTGGTTTAAAGGTGAAGAAAACAAATGTTTGAATGGTGAAAGGTTTTAACCCTATATCCACTCCAAAATCCGCTCCATAGGGTTAGAGGAAGAGATGATTGTAATTTGAATTTAGGTGTCAAAGCTGCAACTTGTCAAAACAATCTCATTTCATTGTTATTGGAGTTTTTGTCACTGTTATTATCATATCATTGTCTCACTGCTATTATCATTGTTGTTATAGCATAGTCCCACAGTCCCATATTCACTATCCCATATCCCTAATACCATTTTGTTCCCATGTTTTGAGTTCCCAAACCCTATTACTTATTCCCACATCCCTCCATTGACAGAGCCTAATTGTCAGACACTGCAAGGACTATTTCTTTGTCCTTGATTTCATTTGACTCATATATATGTTGCCATTTCATTTTCACTCTTGTTCCTAATAACTACCCCCCCCATCACTACACTCATTCCTATTCACTTGTAAAATCCCCATACAGTCAAGCAGTGGCTGTCTTCATGTTCAAACTCACTTGATAGTCCTTTTCCCACTGTGGTTTTTATTATAGCATCTTGATATATATGTGTGACACGTTTGGGCATTGAAACAAATACACCAATTTGCTCATTTTCTAACCAACCAAGCATACAGTTGACAAACACATTTCAGCATCATGTCAGAGACAGATTCTCCATATGAACAGGGGTACGAGCAAGACAGTGACTCTACAGCAGAACTTAATGCGCCAAGGAGATGTCACAAAAGTGGCAGGCATGTCAGGGAGGAGCCCACTTCTTTGACCCAATTGCAGGCTGTCTCGCTTGCAATGGATTGTTTTCAGTGTCAGTCATGTTTCCATTATTGTGAGAAGAAGAAGACCCCAACGCAACAGCATAACAGCATATATCATTACACGTTGATCAAAATCATGGTGGTACATCAGCTTACACAGCAGGGCATTGCTTGCGAGGAGTTCATCTCCCGTGACTTCTTTGCAGCGCCACAGTCGCTTCCCGAGGTTGTTCATGATGAGGGAGAGCCTTCACACCAGTTTGAAATCCTGAGACTGAGCATACCAGTGCTCCAGTGTATGTGACATATCAGCGAGGCCACAGAGCCTTATTTGCAGCTACACGACGAGTACTATCTCCACCCAGGGTGGAAGGGGTCTCGTTGACTTCATCAGCAGCGCGAGTACTATCTCCACATGGTGTGGAAGGGGTCTCACCTTCGACATCAGCACAGGTATAGTTTCAGGACAGAGGCAAGAGGCCTATGCACGATGAGGGCCCTTTAGGAGGCCGAGACACTGATTTTATACTCATCGATGTTGATGCGAGCTCTCCAAGCTCGAAACTGAAACAGATCATCCAGGAGAAAAAGGCCGAGATTGACACGCTGACTGAGAAATTGTAGAGAGCTCAGTGGGTGATAAATTACTTGGAGCAGCATAATAAACAGCTGGAGGATCAGCACACAATGTTAGAGTTGCGGCAAATCCGTGAAGATCGACAATTGGCACGGAAGAGACCAGGTGACATGACACCGGTTGACCGGGAGACCTGCCTCACACATGTTAAAATTCATCTGGAGAAGTTGTTGGAAAAGGCCAATAGAGACAAATACATGCTCCGTCATATGAAAAATCACTATTGGGCCCGCACGCACGTTTGTAGAGCAAAAATGAAGATCCTGAAGGCAAGGTTGAGCAAAGCACTGAAACGGCGAAAGAGGCCTGATCCACTCTGGATCTTGGCCGAGGCTTCGTTGGCTGAGCATGAGGCATCATGGGGGATCCTCACTCTAAATTTCAGCAAATTTGGAGAATTTTTTGTCATTTTTGAAAATTTTGGTCTCAAAACAGGTTTTTTCGCCCGACGCGTCGCGCCACCCGACGCGTCGCGCCACCCGACGCGCGCTTATGATTGAGACACCTTCTGGAGGAAAAATTTGTATTTTTGGATTTTTCATGGTAATTTATGCATGCTCAAAAATGGTCGAAGCATTTCATCAAGTTCTGGATGATCAAAAGGGCCAAAAACACCATGAAAATCGCCTTTCTGCCACCTTTTGCACCAGCAGGAAGTACTTTTGGGAGCATGAAGTTTTGGAGGGACAAATGAGCTCCAAATTGAAAAATTCTACTTGGGTTGGATAGCATACATCCAAGGATTTCCAACGGGCTATCATGAGCTCAATTTGGACTTCTAGAAGTTCTCCAAAATTAGGTCTAAAGTAGCGCGGCGCATAGAGGAATTCAGCCTATTTTTCACCTTCCAGCTCAGAAATTCGGCCAGTATTGACTAGCTTCACCTCTTGATGTAATTTTTGATCTATCTTGATGTAATTTGGTAACCATGATGTAATTTTGGCATGTATTTACTTGTTCTAGATGATTCATTCACAAAAAAGTGAAAATCAAGTGAATGGATCAGCTCTTGCTTATGTGCAGGTAAGTTATTTGGAAACCTACTTTGGAGTTAGAATTGGTTCAAACTGCTCCTAGACGCATGAGCTCGACCCCTAGAGGCATGGAAAGGGGTTAGAATTGTCTATTTATTGTATTTTCTGAGACACTTTCAGGGTTGGACTCTTGGGAAAAGTTTGGCACACTATTGTACATATTTTCTGCATTTTGGCTAAGGAAAGATCAGAGGTTTTGCAGCACTTGTTGGGATTCTTGTGGATTTCAGTTTTTGATGGTGTTTTCTCTTAGTTATTTGTAAGTTGTTTAATTTTTAATGTATGCCATTCCCTTCTTTTGCTTCTGAAACTAAATGAATGAGTAAATGAGGTAGAATTCATTGATTCCAGTGCTCTGACTTTAAATTTGTTTAGTTTTATATGTTTTCGCCAGTTTGGAGAGGATCCTTGTTCTCCCTTGCCCTCTTAAACTCATTTTCATTCTGATCCATCCATACACATAATCAAAAGCATCAAGACTACTTCCTACCTTTCCCCAATTCGAATTCTGCGAAGATCTGACCTCATCCCCAAGCCCAAAATTGTTTTTCCCATTTTTCCAACAAAAAACCCAAAAAATTTAAATCAAACCCTTCCATTTGTTTACCTAGCCTAAAATAAATATCTATTATAGGTCATCTCAGCCCCTTTGAATATTTTCATCGAGATAGACACGGAGAGAGCCCTCTCCTATCCTCGTAGGGCTAGCTACGAGGCTAAGCTTGGTTTGATGTTGCCTTGAGTTTTACCTTATTTCAGCCTAAGGTGGATTCGAGCGCTAACATAGTGGCGACCATACTGGGGACAAATCTCAATGGTTTGCTTGTTGGTGTGTTCATTTCATGAGTTATAGACGGAGTCTGAAGTCACGCCAGGTAGCTTTCGAAACGCTTTTGCTATGCAATAGAGGAAGTAGATAAACGCTACTTCAGTCGATCTCCGGTTTAGCTTGTGAATGCGACACTTGATTTTCGAATCACCCGAGTACATTATATCGTTCTGGACTTTTGGATGATTGAGTCTAGAAGTCGATAGGCTGAAAATAATCGGTTGTGTCCTTTGGATTTTTGAGTAGATCAACACACTGGCTTCAAAAAGGCATACTAGATCAAATCCTGATCCACATCCACCTCCAGTATATGAAAACCCCAACCTAATCCCAAGAATTTTCTGTCGAGAAGCTCCCATCATTCCTTTGGTCAAATCTCACTCATACCCCATAGTTTTTTAATACATTGAAGATATTGAGTTTGACGATCAATTCGAGTTATCATTGTTTGAAACCAAGTCTGAAAGCGCTACTGGTTCTACCGTCATCAATCCTGAGTTTATCAAGTATCTAGAAGTTGAACAAGAAAATAGATCTATTGATAATTATATCCTGAATCTTCAGAATTCTATCGTGGCAACCAACATCCCTGAATTTATAGAATCTAATTCTCAAACTCTTGGGCCATCTGAAATTGCATCCGGTTCACAGATTCCCACTGAACCTCCCTTTATCCCTACCATTCCCGTACAGCCTGAGATCTCTGATCAGCAATCAGTGGTAGTTCCTCCTCCATCTCCACCGCATACACCTCGTTCATCTACTGCTCCCACTCCACCTGTTTCTCCAAGACAGATTATAAATCTGCCGAGAGCCATGGCTGCTCAATTTGCTCCTCTTGTGTTACCGCAGCAGTTGAATGATATGCCTACAGATTATCAGAGCAAGATTCCAATATTTGATGGCACTCCGCAGAGTCTTCCGGCACAACAGCATGTAGATAATATGGCAGACTTTTTCGATCTTCATGAGATCGATGAAGAGAATGTAACCATGAGACTTTTTGTGCAAAATTTCGGAGGGGAGGTAAGAAAATGGTTTAGAGCTTTGCCAGCAAGAAGCATTACTACAATGGCAGAACTTCACCAACAGTTTCTAGATCGTTGGGAAATTAAAAAAGATCCACTTCAGATCAATGCCGAGTATAACAGCATCAAGCGCAATCCTGGTGAGTCCGTTCAAGACTATATTTTCATATTCAATGCGGTTTATAATGCAATTCCAGATGACTTAAGACCATCTAGAAAGTCAGCTCTCCTTAAATTCCCGGATGGTTTCGATCCGGAGATGGCTTATTCATTACGAGACAGAGATCCGCCTACCTTGGAAGATATGCAGAAGATTGCTGTTAGTGTTGAGGCGAATTTGAATGATAAGAGAGCCAGGTTGAAAGCAGAGAAGAGAGTGACCATAAAGGAAGAAGCTTCCACATCTACATCAGATCAACACTTGCTTCGCGAAATGGAAATTTTTTTCAAAAGAATGACGCTTGATAAGCCCAAACCGCAGATTTGAAATCCCAACTACCGTGGCCAGCAGCAACCACAGTTCAGAATTAAACATCGTGAACAGAGAACACAAGAGCCGGCAGCCCAGTAGCAAGTTAAAACACCTCTTCAGCAAAACTTTGTTGGTCAAGATTCAGACGATGACGATGATGTAGTAGGGGAGAAAAACCACTTCTTTAATCCCGATGATCTACCCATTTATATCACTGGAGATGAAGAGTATGCAGAAAGTTCAGCTGCACAGAAAGATGAAGATTTTATTTTAGAAAATGATGCAGCTCTTGAGGAAGAATCAGATGAATACCAAAGAGGGTATATGAATGCTTTGTCCGCTCAGCAAAAGCAATACTCATTAAGAAACAGAGATGTGCCCATAAACCCAATTCAGAAGAGAAAAGAGGCTTCAGCACCGAAGATGGATTCACCTGTAGCACAGAAGAAAGGAAAAGAGACAATTGATCCCGCAGCTAACAAATCATCATCAGCAGAAAATTCAAATCAGCCAAGCGTAATGAAGGATAAGGCTGAAAGGCAAGAAGTTCCAGTCAAAGAGGTCAAAAAGGTTTCAGCTTTTAGTTTGGAGAATGAAATTTCTAAATTGAAGGTATCTATTCCCTTGACAGAAATTATGAAGAACAGCAGTTATAGAGGTCAAGTCTCTAAAATTCTGAATTTTGATCCAATGTTTGACACGGTGAATATTGAAGATGATCAGCCTGAATTGATATTTGGGCCTGCTTTAGATGGTGAGTCCCCTGACAGTGATGTTCCTCCCTTTTATATCAGTTTGAGGTTGCATGAATTTGTATTGCATAATGCCATGTTCGATTCCGGTGCTTCGCACAATCTTATGCCAAAAGCAATCATGGAAAAGTTGGGTTTAGACATTACAAGGAAGTACCATGATTTGTACTCATTTGATTCCAGCCAAGTGAGATGTATCACACTCATCAAAGATTTGGTTGTAAGTTTAGATCAGATTCCTGCGAAGAATATCTTGATGGACGTAGTTGTGGCAGACATTCCTCCCCGATTTGGGATGCTCCTTTCTAGATCTTGGGGAGAAAAGTTGAAAGGTACACTACATTTAGATTTCTCCTATGCAACAATTCCTGTCTTTGGCCAAATGAGAAAGTTATATCGAGAACAGAAAATGAAATACATGATAACAAGCAAGGAGAAACCAATCAATCATCCTGTAAATTATGTACATACAGACTTAGAGTCTTTTGTTTTGTTTGCTGATAGTTTTAATGATATAGATAGTCAGTTAGTTCAAGCAAAAGATATACCAGAGATTACGGAAAATTTCAGAGAAGTTCTGCAGAAAGAAAGACGAGAAAAGCAAGCTACTGTTGAGCAATCAGCTAAAGACGATGGGCAGCAAACAGAAAAAACAGAGCTGGCGCAATTTCAGCACTTAGAGGATGATGAAGATGGTCTTTGGACCATGGATTTCGATGGCGCAGTGGGTAGTGATGGTGCTGGAATTGGTATTTGGGTACGCAGTCCATTTTCCGCTCCGAATAAGGTGCCGAGCAATGTGCGAGTATGTTCCTACAAACTAGCATTTGATTGTTCTAACAATGAGGCTGAGTATGAGGCTCTGATTGCTGGCCTAAAGATTCTAAGAAAGCTGAATGCGAAAATAATTGCAGTCTATGGTGATTCCGAATTGGTGATAAAACAGGTAAAGGGTGAGTTTCAAGCCAAGCATCCTCACATGAGGGCTTACCGTAATGCAGTTTTATACATCTTGAAGTTATTTTCAGACTATACCTTGACGTGTGTGCCTCGAATCCAAAATGGCGTTGCTGATGGACTTGCTAAAGTAGCAAGCAATTTAACAATCCCAATGAATTGCAGCAATAAGTTAGAGATCCATGTGAAGCACCGCCCTACCGTTCCGGATAATCAGAGATGTTGGCAAGTTTTTCAGGACGATGAGGAGATTAATGATTTCCTGCAAAACAAAGGTAAATTTAAAGATACCTCCATAGATACAGAACATGATGATGGTAATGATGATATGAAAATAAATCAGATGGAAGTGCTGCAGCTTAAGGATAACATCATTCCTAAAGGATTGATTCCTTTAGAGGAACTCTTTGATCAAGATGACGTAGCCCGCAAACCGACATTGAGGCCAACTGAGAAAGGTGTTGAAGAAGTAAATATTGGGACAGCTGAAAACCCCAAGATGGTAAAGTTATCCAAGTCATTGTCACCAGAGGTAAGAGCTGAATATGTGAGTTTGTTGTCTTCATTTGCTGATGCTTTCGCTTGGGATTACTCAGATTTAAAGACGCATGACACTAATATCATTCAGCATATTATCCCTATTAAACCAAATCAAAAGCCTTTCCGTCAGAAGTTGAGGAGAATCAATCCGAAATTGTTGCCGTCAATTGAGAAGGAGGTAAATAGGCTATACAAATCAGGAATCATTGTTCCCATCAGATTTTCTGATTGGATTTCCAATTTGGTGCCCGTTCGGAAAAAGACAGGTGAGATCCGTTTGTGTATTGATTTCAGAAATTTGAATAAGGTGTCATTGAAGGACAATTATCTGCTGCCAAAAATGGACCATATACTGCAGCGAGTAGTTGGAGCATCAAGGATGTCACTACTCGACGGTTATTCAGGATATAATCAAATTTTAGTTCATGAGGACGATCGTGACAAAACCGCATTCACCACTCCATGGGGAACATTTCATTATGCCAAGATGCCGTTTGGTTTGAAAAATGTAGGTGCCACTTTTCAGCGTGCAATGGACATGGCTTTCGCCAAAGAGAAAGATTTATTTTTGGTTGTTTACCTTGATGATTTGACGGTGTTTTCAAATTCTGATGAAGAACATTTGTATCACTTGAAAGTTGTTTTTTAGAAGTGCAAAAAATATGGCATTTCGCTGAATCCAAAAAAGAGCTTGTTTGCCATGGATGAGGGAAAAATTCTGGGCCACATCATCTCAAAAGACGGCATTCATGTTGACCCGGCACGTGTTGAAGCAATCCAGCAAATTGAACAGCCCCGGAACAAGAAAGAAATACAGTCATTTAATGGTAAGATGAATTTTCTGCGTCGTTTCATTCCAAATCTTGCTGAGCATCTTAGAGAGATCACAAACATGCTGAAAAAGGACAGCCAAGTGAAGTGGACGGAAGAGGCGGTGAAATAATTCAATTTGGTAAAGTTAGCTCTATCTTCAGCCCCAATTTTAATCAGCCCGGATTACACACAGGACTTCATTTTGTTTTCTTTCACTTCGGAGCACACCTTGGCAGTTGTTTTAATGCAGAAAATAGATGGATGTGAGAAGCCCATTGCTTTTTTCAGTCGAATTATAAGGGACAGAGCTTTGAAATACAACATTATTGAGAAACAAGCACTTTCTCTTGTGAAGGCCTTGAAAGATTTTCGTGTGTATATACTGCATTCCCACATTATAGCTTACGTTCCTAACGCAGCTGTCAAAGATGTTTTGGTACAAGAAGATCCAGAAGGAAGACGAGGTAAGTGGATCGCTGCGTTGTTAGAATATGATGTGGAGATTAAATCGACCAAGTTGATCAAAGGACAGGGATTAGCCAAGCTCATGGCTGAAACAAATCTGCATGCTTTAGACATAAATTTGATCGCTGCTATGTCTGATGAGGATGAGGAAAGTACATCATTTCAGGTATCTGATATCTTTGTTTCTTCCCCTTGGTATGCTGACATATTATATGTACTTCAGAATTTGTCTTCACCACCCTGGATGCCTAGAAATAAGAGTATAACCTTGAAGTTGAGGGCTGCAAAGTTTTGTATTTTGAATTCTGCATTATATTGGAAAGACCCTGGTGGAATGTTATTGAATTGTTTGGTAGAGGAAGAAGCCAAAAGAGTTTTGGAGGATTTTCATAGAGGAGACTGCGGGGGCCATCTATTTTGGAAAACCACAGCTAATAAGATTCTGAGAGCAGGATACTATTGGCCTACTTTATTTTCTGATGTATATAAGGCTTTTAAGAATTGTCACTAACGTCAAATTTTCGAAGGCAAACAGAAATTACAGCCTTTGCCTATTAAACCAATTGAAGTTAGTGCACCATTTCAGAAGTGGGGATTGGATTTCATTGGAGAAATCCATCCAGCATCTTCAGGTCAGCATAGATGGATATTGACAGCAACGGATTACTTCACGAAGTGGATCTAGGCAATTCCCACCAGACAAGCTACGGATGCGGTAATTATTTCTTTTCTTGAGAATAACATTTTGTCACGTTTTGGTTGTCCTAGTAAGATAATCATAGATAATGCAGCGGCCTTCAAGTCAAAAAGGATGGTTGAATTTTGCAATAAGTATAACATCATATTGGGACATTCGACTGCCTACCATCCGCAAGGAAATGGCTTGGCAGAGTCTTCCAATAAGTCTTTGGTAAATATCATTAAGAAATTGTTGGAAATCAATAAGAAAGGCTGGCACAAGAAATTAGTAAATGCGTTTTGGGCTGATAGGGTAAGTCAGAAAAAATCCATCAGTATGTCCCCCTTTGAGTTGGTGTATGGAGTAGACACAGTGTTTCCCACTTCTCTTGCTGTCCTGGTAGTCAAATTGCTTCAGGAAGCTGGTAGTGAGGAAGATCCCATGCAGCGAAGGATAAATCAGATGATTCATTTACAGAAAACAAGGGAGGAGGTCTTTCAAAATACATTCAAGTTGCAGGAGCACATTAAGAAGATTTATGACAGGAAGGCGAAAGCAGATAAGTTTCAGCTGGATGAGGTGGTTTTGAAGTGGGATGCTCGAAATGAAGATAAGCGTAAGCACGGAAAATTTGAAAATCTTTGGAAAGGCCCTTTTAAAGTTGTAGTGTATCGTGGTCAGAACGCCTTTCTTCTCAAGGAAATGAACGGGGATGATTGTCCTGGAGGGCCGATCAATGGTCGGCTGCTCAAGCGATACCATTTCTGAGTATTTTTTGCTGATTTCATTGTCATTGTATATATCGTTCTACTTCTATTTCATCGCAAGTGTGTACTAATCTCTAGTCTTCAATCTGGGGCCCGAAGTGAAGGCTATAATTCTGAAGAAGGATGTTAGTTGGTTCGAAGTTTGTCAAGTTAGTTTTATCAGTCTTTTCAGTTTTAAAGTTGAGTCGGTTTCAGTCAGGTTCCAGTCAAGTTTTCAGTCAATAAATGTGTCAAAGGTTTTGTGTTATCTGTTGAAATAATGACTCCATCGCCCAATGGATGAAGGCACTGTCAAGCTCTTCCAGAGATCTGCCGTTCTTGGCATCTCCTTGGAGCTACCATCCCCATTGGAGCCAATGTTAGAGTCGGTCCTTACATCCCTCCATCAGAGATCATTTCGCTTTTTGCATATCATTTTTAGGTGTCTCGCTCACTTCACTTCGTTGCATTTCGCTAGGGGCATGCCATTGACTGACGAAAGGGTTTGGTCTTCTTGTATTCCCTCATGCTTGTACCTGCTGGGCTAATTAAAACTCCTCAAAATTCATCGAAGTTCAGTTCACGTCATTCATGGTCATAAATGATTATTCTGGTCAACAAGAGTCTTTTAGTTTTAGAGTCTAGGGTTCAGTCTTTTGGTATGTTTAATAAATGCCCACATGCCATGAGGATGGTTTTCAAAGAGGTTCTTAGTTCAAATTTTTATCATCAAACACACTTGAGGATATTTCTTGTTCAAAACTCTGTTTTGAATAAGAAATTTTCGAATTCATTTTTTGTAATAATCATGTATTTTTTCCCGCCATAAAAATTTCAATGCAGCCTCTGATCTTTGCCGAAGTCCAAACGCCAACATCTCTGTAAAAAACAACCAAGTTCATCAGCTCAAAACTCAGAAAATCAGTGAAAAGCCAAAAGACATAAGTTCAATGAAATGATAAAGTGCCAAATGAAAAACATTACAAAGTGGGTTGTGGAGGAAGTAAAAATTAAAACAAACTCTTGCAAGATATGTTCCAAGGCTATGTAAATCATTTTTGTCAAATTACATTCACAAATACTCATTGCAAAGTCGAATTGGGAGGTGGGAGAAAAAATTTCAGTTTGCAAGGGCTGAGACTGTGTGTTATCATTGTGCGCGACGCATACAAAGGAGGTGCGGCGCATAGAATGTGCGCGGCGCACTGGGTGAAAGTTTGCAGTGCATTTTTGTGTTCGCGCAGCGCACTGGGAGTGCGCATGGCGCGTTGAGCCCTCCTGCTCAAACTAATCAACGTTTGGTGATTTTTCAATTTCAAATAATCTTCCAAGCTCCAAGCAAGTGTGTTAACGGCTGCCAAATGTTTTTTTGGATATGCTATGGTGGTTTAAAGGTGGAGAAAACAAGTGTTTTTCATGGTGAAAGTTAAACCCTATATCCACTCCAAAATCCGCTCCATAGGGTTAGAGGAAGAAGTGATGGTATTTTGAAGTTGTATGTCAAAGCTGCAACTTGTCAAAACAATCTCATTTCGTTGTTATTGGAGTTTTTGTCACTGTTATTGTCATATCATTGCCTCACTGCTATCTTTATTTTTGTTATAGCACAGTCCCACAGTCCCATATTCACTATCCCATATCCTTAATACCATTTTGTTCCCATGTTTTGAGTTCCCAGACCCTATTACTTATTCCCACATCCCTCCATTGACAGAGCCTAATTGTCAGACACTACAAGGACTATTTCTTTGTCCCTGATTTCATTTGACTCATATATATGTTGCCATTTCATTTTCACTCTTGTTCCTAATAACTACCCCCCCCCATCACTACACTCATTCCTATTCACTTGTAAAATCCCCATATAGTCAAGCAGTGGCTGTCTTCATGTTCAAACTCACTTGATAGTCCTTTTCCCACTGTGGTTTTTATTATAGCATCTTGATATATATGTGTGACACGTTTGGGCATTGAAACAAATACACCAATTTGCTCATTTCCTAACCAACCAAGCGTACAGTTGACAAACACATTTCAGCATCATGTCAAAGACAGATTCACCTTATGAGCAGGGGTATGAGCAGGACAGTGATTCATCTACAGAGGTTAATGTGCCAAGGAGGTCTCACAAAAGTGGCAGGCATGTCAGGGAGGAGCCCACTTCTTTGACCCAATTGCAGGCTTGCTCGCTTGCAATGGATTGTTTTCAGCGTCAGTCATGTTTCCATTATTGTGAGATGATTTCCCAAACTCAGCATCATCATGAGCTAGCTCGCCTATTTGTCTTACATTTGCATAACGGTCGTGTAAACCTTGCTGGGGTGGATTTTACTTTGTCACCAGAGACCATTTCAGAGGCGACTGGGATACCAAACATCGGGGAAGAGTGGAATAAGCGGCAACAGTTGGATAGAGCCTATTATGAGCCATATATCACACTAGATATATGAGGCAGCTGAGCAGGGTATTTCCATTCCGATTTCTGAAGGATGAGTATGCACCATTGATAAAATTCATCATTCGTTATTTCAGTTGTGAAGGGCGCTTTTCACGCTTGTATGCATATCACATCCGGTTGTTGATGCACTTCACGAGAGTGCAGTTGATGAGCATTCCATACTTCATGTACCGTAACATAGAGTGGATGACGTTTCTTGTACAGAAGAAGACCCCAGCACAGCAGCATAACAACATATATCAGTATGCGCTGATCAAAATCATGGTGGTACATCAGCTTACACAGCAGGGCATTGCTTGGGAGGAGTTCATCTCCCGTGACTTCTTTGCAGTGCCATAGCTGCCTCCCGAGGTAGTTCATGATGAGGCTGAACCTTCACACCAGTTTGAGGTTCCTGAGACTGAGCATATCAGCGAGGCCACAGAGCCTTATTTGCAGCGACACGATGAGTACTATCTCCACCCGGGGTGGAAGGGGTCTCGTTGACTTCATCAGCAGTGCGAGTACTATCTCCACATGGTGTGGAAGGGGTATCACGTTCGACATCAGCACAGGTACAGTTTCAAGACAGAGGCAAGAGGCCTATGCATGATGAGGGCCCTTCAGGAGGTCGAGACACTGATTTTATACTCATCGATGTTGATGCGAGCTCTCCTAGCTCGAAACTGAAAGAGATCATCCAGGAGAAAATGGTCGAGATTGACACGTTGACTGAGAAATTACAGAGAGCTCAGTGGATGATATATTACTTGGAGCAGCTTAATAAACAGCTGGAGGATCGGCACACACTTGTAGAGTTGCGGCAAATCCGTGAAGATCGACAATTGGCACGGAAGAGACCAGGTGACATGACACCGGTTGAGCGAGAGACCTACCTCACGCATGTTAACATTCATCTGGAGAAGTTGTTGGCAAAGGAAAATAGAGACAAAGACATGCTCCTTCATATGAAAAATCACTATTGGGCCCGCACGCACGTTTGCAGAGCAAAAATGAAGATCCTGAAGGCAAGGTTGAGCAAAGCACTGAAACGGTGAAAGAGGCCTGATCCACTCTGGATCTTGGCCGAGGCTTCATTGGCTGGGCATGAGGCATGATGGGGGATCTTCACTCTGAATTTCAGCAAATTTGGAGAATTTTTTGTCATTTTTGAAAATTTTGGTCTCAAAACAGGTTTTTTCGCCCGACGCGTCGCGCCACCCGACGCGCGCTTATGATTGGGACACCTTCTGGAGGAAAACGTTTTATTTTTCATGGTAATTTATGCATGCTCAGAAATGGCCGAAGCATTTCATCAAGTTCTGGATGATCAAAAGGGCCAAAAACACCATGAAAATCACCTTTCTGCCACCTTTTGCACCAGCAGGAAGTAGTCTTGGGCGAATGACGTTTTGGAGGGGTAAATGAGCTCCAAATTGAAACATTCCACTTGGTTTGGATAGAAGACATCTAGGGCTTTCCAACGAGCTATCATGAGCTGAATTTGGATTTCAGGAAGTGCTCCAAAAGCAGGTCCAAAGTAGCGCGGCGCATAGAGCTTTGGAGCGCGACGCATAGAGGAAATTAGCCTATTTTTCACCTTCCAGCTCAGAAATTCGGCCAGTTTGGACTAGTTTCACCTCTTGATGTAATTTTTGACCTAGATTGATGTAATTTGATAAACATGATGTAATTTTGGCATGTATTTACTTGTTCTAGATGATTCATTTACAAAAAAGTGAAAATCAAGTGTATGGATCAGTTTCCTAGCTTATACAGGCAAGTTGTTTGGCTGCCTAGATTTTAGCTCTTTGTTTAGAATTGGTTCAAAATTCTCCTAGAAGCATGAGCTCGACCCCTAGAGGCATGGGAAGGGGTTAGACTTGTCTATTTATTGTATTTTCTGAGACACTTTCAGGGTTTGACTCTTGGGAAAAGTTTGGCACACTATTGTACATATTTTCTGCATTTTTGGGTAAGGAAAGATCAGAGGTTTTGCAGCACCTGTTGGGATTCTTGTGGTTTTCAGTTTTTGATGGTGTTTTCTCTCTGCTATTTGTAATTTCTTTAATTTTTAATTTATTTCATTCCCTTCTTTTGCTTTTGAAACTAAATGAATGAGTAAATGAGGTAGAATTCATTGATTCCAGTGCTCTGCCTTTAAATTTGTTTAGTTTTACATGTTTTCTTCAGTTTGGAGAGGACCCTTGTTCTCCCTTTCCCTCTTCAACTGCTTGTCATTCTGATCCATCCATACACATAATAAAAAGCATCAATACTACTGCCTACCTTGCCCCAATTCAAATTCTGCGAAGATCTGGCCTCATCCCCAAGCCCAAAATTGCCATTCCCATTTTTCCAACAAAAAACCCAAAAAATTTAAATCAAACCCTTCCATTTGTTTACCTAGCCTAAAATCAGTATCTATTATAGGTCATCTCAGCCCCTTTAAATATTTTCATCGAGATAGACCCGGAGAGAGCCCTCTCCTGTCCTCGTAGGGCTAGCTACGAGGCTAAGCTTGGTTTGATGTTGCCTTGAGTTTTACCTTATTTCAGCCTAAGGTGGATTCGAGCGCTAACACCCGGTACCTCAATTTGGTGTACTCTCAGTCCGACACATTATATGATATCTTAACTGATGCCCCGCGGCCAGGGACCTCTAAAGCACCAACTACCCCATCGATTGACGGTGTTATTGGTTCCATCTCTCAGACTTCTCGTAAGTCTTATAATGGGAAGCACAATTCGAATTCTTCCAATAATTCTACTCCTCTCGCCACTCCAGATTCTGGGAAGACCATGGAGGTCAATGCCATTCAGGCCAATCCTGCCGAAAATACCTCCAAAGGGAAGAAGAAGGGCAAAGGCAAGTCCAAATCCTATGCCTCGAAACCAGAATCCTCCAAACCACGTGCTGATGATGGTTCGCAACGAAAATCGAAGTACCCTTGCCTGATCTGTGATGGAGACCACTACACCAAATATTGTCCCAGATGATCCGAGGTTAGTAAACTTCTTAAAGGCTCGAAGGGAACTCCGATAGTTCTTAAGGAACCTTTCCCATCTCAGCATACCTAGATGTTCGAACAGCCTTCACCATTTGCACCATTTGGGTCCCAAGTTTTCATGATGAATGGTGTTGCACCTGTTTCGATTTCCACTCGTTCGAAGGATTATGCCAGATCATGCCAGGTAGCTAGGAAGGAATTCGTTGATGGCACGCCTACCCCACCTACCTCTGGTCCTTCAGAAATGTAGAAGCCAAGCGCGGAACCCATTGTATGGCCACCTTCCAAAGGTGTTCTTCGAAAGTATTCCTATAATCCAAAATCCCGTGCCGCTCAGCATTACAGCATTGTTGAGGATTTGGCACAGGCACCTTCCACAATGTATACGTTGGAAGTGCTTCAAATTTTCCCATCTCAATGGAAAGCTCTGTTGTCTGCAATCAATGGAATTGATCCTGCCGATTCTAGTCTTCTCACCGTCAATCTAGAGAATTTTGTCCCCCGATTTCCACATCAAATCACCCTTGTTATACAAGTCGGTATCAACAGCCTCAACATTCACAGAGCCGTTGTGGATGAAGGTGCCTCTACCTTTGTTATGTCATCTGCTTGTTGGAAGGCCATTGGCTCTCTAGCCCTCACTTCATCTCCCAATGCCCTCGAGCCATTCGATGGTAGGGAATCAAAACCCTTGGGTGTTCTTGCGAGTTGACCGAACACATTACAAGGTAAGACAATCAACGTTGAAGTAGAAGTGGTTGATGCCAAACTCAACTATAATATTCTACTTGGTCGCAGCTGGACCCACGCCATGCTATGCATTCCATCCACCCTCTTCCGGCTTTTCAAGTTTCCACATGAGGGAAAGATTATCACTGTTGATCAGTTGTCTTTCTTTACCTCATCCTATGAGAACAACGTGCCATACGTGGATCAAATTCCTAATCCCCCTGATAGTTTGGGACCTGGTCTTTTCAAAGACCCCGTTCTCATGGGTATTTTTCCCATGCCACCACTGAACACCATTCAAGTTAACATGATCTCTAGGTCAGATGACCCATGGATCATCCCTTCTCCTGAACAGGTGACCTCTTTGGAGAATCGATGCCTTTGACCCTAGTTGAAATTAATTATTGCGAGATCGTTGCTGCATCAGATCCTCCTCCTCCTGAAAATGCTCCTTTGAGCATGCCTCTAGATGTTTATTCTCAATCCCCTTGGCTCGGCGATACAGATTCACTCGATCCTTTGAGAGAAGTCTTTCCATCTAACGAAGCTATCGTAGAGACGATGTCTCTTGAAGATCTGTCGTGGAGCAATGGAAATCATTGTTCCTCGTTCATGCCCGGCCTGGGGGAAATGTCTAATTGTCTCAAGCGTTTCGCATCTCAGGTTCCCTCTCAACCTCTCCAAATGCCAATATTGACTCATGAGGTTCTTTCGGAAGGAAATCTGAGAAATATCACCCAAACAATGCCTATCGACATCTTCGTTAAACTGGGGGTCATCGAGAACATTCATGTGGGAGTTACTTGTTCTCCCGAAGAGATTCAAGTATACAGTAGCCTTTTCTACAAATTCCAAGATGTTTTCGCATGGTCTTATGAAGAGATGCCTGGGATTGATCCCAGTATAGTCGTGCATGAAATTCCCACCTATCCAGGTGCGAAGCCCATTCGTCAACGTCTGCGCCCAGTGCATCCTCGAAAAGCCGCAGCTATAAAAGTAGAAGTTGAGAAACTTCTTAACGCGGGCTTCATTTATCCAATCCCCCTCACAGAATGGGTTTCCAATATTGTCCCTGTAGATAAGAAGTAGGGCACAATTCGAGTCTGTGTTGACTATAGAGACATCAATCACGCTTGTCCTAAGGACAACTATCCCACCCCCTTTATAGATCAGATCATCGATGATTGCGTGGGGAGTGAGATCTATTCCCTTATGGATAGCTTCTCGGGTTACAATAAAATTAATATTTTACCCTCTGATCAACATAAGACCGCCTTCATCTGTCCGTGGGGCACATTCACCTACAAGAAGCTCCCGTTCGGCTTGAAAGATGCTGGAGCCACCTTCCAGCGCACAATTTCCTACGCCTTTCAAGGCATACGTCACATTGTTTAGTTGTATCTGGATGACCTTTTGGCTCATTCAGATCGGTGTGAAGACCATCCTGAACACCTCCGCTAGATCTTTCTCCGATGAAGACGTTACAATATCAAGCTTAATCCTCACAAGTGCGTCTTTTGCGTTGACTCTGGTCGTCTTTTGGGATTCATTGTCTCTAAATACGGAATTCGCCTTGACCCCCTCAAGGTCGAGGCTATTGTTAATCTCCCATCCCCATTCTTGTTGCATTAAATTCAGAGTCTTCAGGGGAAAGCGAATTTCTTACGTCACTTTATCCCAAACTATGAAGAAGTGGCCAAAGGGTTTACGCGACTTCTAAAATAGGACGTTCCCTTCCATTGGGACGGATTTCTCAGAAATTCTTTGATAAACTTAAAACGTTGCTCGTCAACACTCTGTTAATACGCCCTCCCAACTACCATCGCGATTTTACCCTCTATTTGGCTGCCACATTCAGCACGATTGCCATGGTTCTGGTACAGGATGACGATGACAGAAGCGAACACGTGGTTTATTATCTGCCTTGGAATCTCCTAGACACTGAAACGCATTATGCCCATGTCGAGAAGTTGGCGCTGGGAGTGGTCCAGGTCGTTCAGCGGTTTCGCCATTACATCCTGTTGCGCATGGTAACCATGATTTCCGACTGCAACCCCATGATTTACATCTTGTCTCGACAATTGCTGGGGAGAAAGTACTACAGATGGATTGTAATCCTTAAGGAGTTCAATTTGGATTTCATTACTGCCAAATCGACGAAGTCACTAGTTTTTGTTGATCTTGTCTGCTCTCTCCCTACCGACTCTGTTCCGTCTCAATCCGAGGATCATATCCCATATGAAACTCTCTTTCTAATCAGCACTCACGATCCATGGTACGGTGACATCATTGTGTACCTCCATACATTCACCTTTCGGTCTGAGTTGACGAAGGATGCTCGACGTTGCGTTCGGCATCAATCGCAACCATATTGCATTGTCGCAGATACTTTATATCGTGTCAGAGTCGATTCTGTGCTCCGCTGATGTTTGACCTTGGAAGAGGCTGAGAAAGTCCTGAATGAATGTCACAGTGGCGCCTGTGGCGGCCACATGTCTGATTATGCTACTACCCAGAAGATTCTGCATGCGGGTTACTTCTAGCCATCTATATTTAAAGACTTTATTGTTGCCGTAAGAAATTGTTATGCGTGCCAGATCTTCTAATGCAAGATGCGTGTGCCACCCCTCCCTTTACATCCTATCATTACCGTAGGCCCTTTTTCCAAATGGGGCATTGATTTTATGACATGTAACCCTCACTCAGCTGGGGGGCTTGCTTATATCATCGTTACCGTAGACTACTTCGCCAAGTGGGCCGAGGCAATGCCTACATTAGCTGCCGACTGTAAGACAGCCACTTAATTCATTTTCAACCATGTGATCACATGTTTCTGAATTCCTCAAGCCATCATCACCGATCATGGCACTCATTTTCGGGACTGCATGATGGCAGATCTGACATCAAAGTTGGGCTTGCGTCATGATAGCTCAACGCCATACTACCCTCAGGAAAATGGCCAGGTTTAGGCCGTGAACAAAGTACTTGTCACGATGCTTCAACGAAAAATTGGTATTCACAAATCCAACTGGAATCTCCAATTTTTCTCAGCTCTTTGGGCCTACCGAACGTCAATAAAGAGTGCGACCGGATTCACACCTTTCCAGTTGGTGTATGATCTGGAAGTGACTCCTCCGGTTGAAAGTGAGATCCCTTCCCTGAATTTGGCTTTGGAATTACTGCCCGACACTTCCCCGGAGGAAGAACGTCTCCTGTATCTGGAACGACTGGATGAAACTCGCCGCTTGGCTGCTTTGGTTATCGAGGCACAGAAAAAGCAGGTTAAAGCTCATTTCAATCAAACGGTTTCTCCACGTTATTTTATAGAAGGGGACCTTGTTCTCTTGTACGATCAATCACATGATAAACTTGGAGCAGGAAAATTCCAGCCCATGTGGCATGGGCCCTATATCGTTAAACGTGTATTGAAAAATGGGGCCTATGAGCTAATCGATTATGAATGTATTACTTTGGCGCAGCCTAGAAATGGGTTGTACCTAAAGAAGTACTACACTTTAATTATTCTTGTGTGGTGTGTGTACATAAGTGAGTGATTTCATTTTTGTGCATGTGTGGTGTGGTGTGCTTTGTAAGCGTCTTTCTGCTGATTGGGCCTTCCTAATTGTGTAGATGTCTATTAATCCTTTTGTCAGTTTCACGGATGGTGCCTCTCGCAGTACCAGGAATCTGTCCTTGGTAGCCTGGGTAATCTACAATCCTACTGGTGATTTAGTTAATTTACAAGGTGTTTTTCTAGGGCCTGCTACAAATAATGTCACGGAATATAGTGACGTTTTGGAATTATTGAACGATGTTGTTAACCTCGGTATTCGTGCATTACTTGTATATCTGGACTCACAGCTTGTAGTGTTACAACTCAATGGTCATTATTCAGTTAGGAACCCATCCATTTTAAGACTGTATCTACGTATTCGTTTACTGGAAAGAAATTTTGATTACATTACATATCAGCATATACCCAGATGAATGAATGCATTAACAGACGCAGTAACTAACATTGTATTAGATAGACATTTACGCAACTTGTAAAAAACATCATCATATGTGAAAAATATCCATCCAGAAATAGATATATATGTGTGTGTGTGTGTGTGTGTCAAAATGTTTGCAGTTTGTGTGCATCACATAAAATCCAAAAATAAACATGTCTGTTTTAATAATATCCGGAGACAACATGTCTCTCAAAAACATGCATATAAAAGCCTAGGCAACTAGTCAGCATGGTGCTCATGGTAGCATGTTACTTCCTGCACCAATCACCTCAGTAAACTATGAAGGTGACTAGGCACCCCTACGGTGTGCCTCTGATAAGCCATATGGACATATGCTAGGCGAGCATAATCAGGAATCCCACGGGCGATTCCCTCTAAGTTCTGAACCAGCTCATTCCCCTCGCCCCCCTCACCTTGAGGGTCATAGGCAAGAGGGGTCCTCCGCGTGATCGGCGACATCCTAGCGGGCCTCTCTGCGCAAACATCTGCATACATATAGGATCGATTGTTAGAACATACATGTATACCAAAAAAAAATCATAAAATTCATAAAATCAAAAAGAGTCTTACCCAACTCCTCATCCCAGTCCTCCCCTTCCAGGAGTGGAAGGTCTGGGTCTCCTGTGAAGTTAGTACCAGCATAGGGCCAGTCCTCTACGATGATCAACTGTCGCTGAAGCCATCCGAAGAACTCAGTCCGCCATGACATTTTCTGGCCCCCTCCTACTCTGGGCATCAATGCTGCCCATCAAGCCATCCGTGGCTCTCTCAAAGGTGGATTTGCGACTATCGCCCCCTAACCCTGAAAGATAGGTAGCCGTTCAAGGATGAACGATACCAAGATTGACCTGTACCTAAACTTCTTCAGTTTGGTATTTTTACACTTAGTCAATTTCCGTTTGATATTAATGGTTATGGCTGTAGCCTAGTCAAATAACATCGGGTTCATACATTCTGATGATAAAAGGAGCTGTGTTTTGGTAGCCTCATGCAGCGCCTGCGACCCCGTGGCCCACGTAATGGTATGGAGCACCACTTTGAGTGCTAGATTGGGAACATTGTGAGTGTCAACTTTCCCACTACCTGATCCTGTTTGTGCCCCTAGGCACACTCTTTCCATAACCATTGACATCTTTTCACCAGAAGGCCTAGTACCTGTCATGATCGGGACTGGACCTCTCCGAGACAATCTAGTGATGAAGTAGACATCGGACACTTCAAGTTCCAGCACTTGATCTCGAAGCCTAAACTTCTCCTCATTCTCATCCCAGATACTGGTTAAGTATTGTAACAATTCAGGTTCTGCCCTGAGACATGGTGTTAAGAAGAATTTCATTAAACCGCAATCCCGGAGAGAATTCATGCATTGCTCATTCCCCATTTCCATTTCGTCCTCTTCACTGTGCTCCCTTTCTTTCCATTCTATCACCATTGTGGCTTTATACCTGCATCAAAATGGTCATAAGCACATCATAAGATCCCTTAAGCATTCAAAAATCCAATTTATTGGTTCATTTTTTGTGAAAATTGAGCGGAAAATGAGGTTGCGCGGTTGGCGCAACTGTTTTACTGACAGTCGCACCAACTAGCACGACCCCTTTGCAAAAAGAACTCGACTGGCACAGGTCCGTGCCTCATACCCGCGCCAATTGTGTGAGCACTAAATTTGCAAATGTTCCCCTCAGGGATCCCAAACCATGATGGAATGCTATAAAAAATGGATTGAAACATAGCTAATAGAAGCGCCTCTTACTTGGAAAAGACAGGATTCAGAATGATGCACTGGATTGTCCACAATCGTCACCGCCAGTTCGCAAGGAAAAAACTCACTGTTGCTCTCCACAAGAGGTAAAAAGTAAAAGTAAATATGTTTTTACGATTTTGGTCATATTTATAACTTTTCAAAATCAAATTAGGTTTTGAAGCTTATTTTCCCAATATTTTATTATATTTTGTCGAAAAATGGGTTTTATGGTTGCTTTTTGTGCAGCGACAGGTTTTCACGCGACTAGGGATGACGATACGAGTTGTATTTTATACTTTTTCGAACTCGGTAAAAACACGAAAAAGTCACTACTGGAGTCATCTTTCAGCTCTTTTCTAACTCTCTAAAAATGAAAATATTTCCGAGTCACTTTTCGTTTTGATCTCATTAAATTGGCTGCAAAACGACATCTACCCATTATACGTTTACCCCTTTTTCGGGCTGGGATAGATTATTTATGAAAAAGGAATACCCTAGCCTATCGCGACTAGGTGGTTTTC
>JAXQQM020092853.1:0-10348 GCA_034641835.2 Pinus albicaulis | reverse complement strand
AAGCTTCAGATCTTCTCATGATGAATCTGTCCTCCTTAATGAGCTTTTCCAGAATCTGCAAAATTCAATTGTAATATGCCAATCCTTGACAGGGATTATTAGTGCTAAATCTAATCTAATACTTAAAAATACAGTGCAGAAAATTAAATGCTGTGAGGAGCAGAAGACTCCCCTAGAAAAAGATAATGAATATCAGTCATGCAAGCAGTCTTGAAATCCTCTTTAGAAACAGGGCGCTGATATAGACGGAGCCTATGACCATTGACTAGTAGAGGTGTTTTAGAATCATCAATTGTTAAAAGTCTTACTGTCCCATTTGGAAAAACAACATCTACCTCATATGGTCCAAGCCAACGTGTACGTAGCTTACCCTGAAAATTTTCAAACCGAGAGTCATACAACAAGGCCCAATTACCTTTTTGGAACTGCTTGTGTTTGATCATTTTGTCATGCCACTTCATCCTTTGTTGTTGTATCATGGTTGTTTGATGGATGGCATCTAATCTCTTTTCATCCAACTCCAGAAGCTGCTGTAACCTAGCTGTCTGCACATCAGTCAAATCAAGATTAACAGCTAAAGCAGTTCTTAAAGTTTTAATCTCGAATTCCACAGTAAAAACAATATTTTTACCATAAACCAATTCATAGGGAGAAAAACCTGTAGTGTTTCTCTAAGTAGTTCTGTAAGCCCATAATGCCTCAGGGAGCCTTTGGGACCAATCCTTCTGGTTATCCTTCACTGTTTTAGTTAGAATGGCTTCTAAAACTTTATTTGTGCTCTCCACCTGCCCATTGGCCTGGGGGTGGTATGGTGTAGTCATTCTATGTTGAATATGATATTTGTGAAGGGTAGATTTGAAACCATGAGAATTGAATGGAGGTCCTCCATCAGTAACTAGCTCTCTAGGAATTCCAAATCTAGTAAAGATTTCTTCAAATAAGAAAGCTAGGACAGCCTCTTCATTGGCTCTAATAAGTGCTTTGGCCTCCACCCATTTAGTCATATAGTCTGTACATACTAATATATAAGTTCTTTGATTGGATGGAGGGTTAATGGGTCCTATGAAATCCAAGGCCCATCTTTCAAATGGTTCAGAAACTACCTGGGGGTTTAATGGCATTTGGTCTCTATGATTGGGTTGACCCATTCTTTGGCAGCTGTCACAAGCCCTTACATATTTCTTCGCATCCTTGAATAATGAGGGCCAATAGTAACCCATCCTCAGAATTTTGTGTGCTGTTCTCTTATCAGCAAAATGCCCTCCACAAGGGCCATCATGACAAGCTTTCAATATGTCATACACTTCATCTTCTCTAATGCATCTTCGGATTTCCTGATCAAGCCCAGTGTAGAAAAGACACCCACTTATCCAGCTATACCTGGCACTTTGTTGAACAATTTTTCTCTTTTCTCTGTATGACAGGTGTGATGGTAATTTTCCTGCAACCAAATAATTAGCAATATCTGCATACCATGGAGAGTGAGCAGAAACTGCAAACAAATACTCATCAGGAAAAGAATCATCTAATGGAATATCATTGTCAGTTTTTAACCGTGAAAGGAAATCAGCCACCACATTTTCTTTACCAGGCCGATCTACAATTGTGATATCAAATTCCTGCAATAATAATATCCATCTGGTAACTCTAGCATTTGTGACAGATTTGTTCATTAAATACTTAATAGCTGAATGATCAGTGTGCACAAAAGTAGAATAACCAGTGATATAGTGTCGAAATTTATTAATGGCATAGATTACTGCAAGAAACTCCTTCTCAGTAACTGTATAATTAAGCTCAGCAGGGGTCATATTCTTACTGATAAAGTATATAGCATAAGGAAGATGATTTTCCTCTTGTCCCAAGACAGCTCCAATTGCAGTGTCTGAAGCATCAGAAGATATATGAAAAGGGAGATTCCAATTAGCCCCCCTCAAAATAGGAGCAGTAGACAACTGATGCTTGAGTTCTTCAAAAGCTTTCTGACAAGAATTAGTCCACTTAAATTCAGCATTTTTCATAAGCAATACAAATAATGGAGAAGCTATCTTAGAGAAATCTTTAATAAATCTTCTGTAGTATCCAGCATGTCCTAGAAAACTTCTCACATCAGTTTGAGTTTTAGGAACAGAAAGATTCTGAATGACCAATACTTTAGATGGATCTACCTGAATACCTTGAGATGAAATAAAATGTCCAAGCACTATTCCTTCACTCATCATCATATGGCATTTTTCAGTACTTAGGGAAAGGTGAGCTTGTATACATCTTTTAAGTACTTTCTCAAGGTTTTGTAATGCATCTTCAAAAGTCACATCATAAGGAGTAAAATCATCCATAAATATTTCCATAGAATCATTCAGCATATCAGAAAAAATTCCTATAACAGCTCTTTGAAAAGTTGCTGGTGCATTACATAGCCCGAATGGAAGAACTCTATAGGCAAAAGTTCCCCAGGGGCTGGTGAAAGTGGTCTTGTCTTGGTCTTGGGGTGAAATTCTTATCTGATTATACCCACTAAATCCATCTAGAAAAGAAAAGAATTTCTTCCCTGCCAGACTATCCAACACCTGATCAATGAAGGGTAAAGGAAAGTGATCCTTTTGAGTAGCTTTGTTTAAGGCTCTGTAGTCAACACATACTCTCCATTTCCCGTTTTTCTTAGGGACAATTACTAATGGGGAAACCCATTCACTGTCAGATATAGGGTATATAAATCCCGCATTAAGCAATTTTTGAAGTTCTTCCTTAACAATTTCTCGTAAATTAGGATTCATTCGTCTTTGGGGTTGACAAACAGGTCGGCATCCCTCTTTAATGTAAATTCGATGAGTACATAATTCAGAAGAAATACCTTTCATATCCATGTAATCCCATGCAAATGCCTCCTTATATTCATGTAATAACTTCATTAATTGTTGTGTTTCAGCATCTGTTAGATCAGGATTTATGTTTAATGTCTTGCCGGGTTCAATTTCAACTGTTATGCTTTTAGATGAGATGGTGGTTAAAGTCTGAGATGAGTCTTCAGATTCAATCTTTTCTTGTGTATCAGTTTCAAAAATTGCAGTTAATTGATTGTGTGTTTCAACAATGACAGAAGAAGGTTCACAAATAAAATTATTAATTATCTCATCCTCTGTATTGTCTTTAAGAGTTAAAGCTTGTCCAATAGTTAGAATAGGCTGAACAACATTATCATCATAATCCATCCATATAGAATCTTCATTATTAATTATTGGTGTAGCATGAGGATAAAGAGTAAGCTGTTTTGTTTCATAACCATTATAAATTGTCATTGAACCGGATCTGCAACTGATAAAAGCATCAGCTGTGGCCAGCCATGGCCTTCCTAGAATTAAGGGATGTCCCCCAAGCTTTGTTTTAGTCTGCAATACAACAAAATCAGCTGGGTATTTCCAGGATTCAACTGAAATAAGTAGATCCTCAACAACTCCTTCAGGTTTAATTGTAGAACGATCAGCCAACTCTAGGATGGTGGGTGTATCTCTGATTGTGTTATTCAGCTGTAATAACTGTGAAGTTTCAAGAGTCATTATGTTAATTGCAGCACCTAAGTCTACCAGAACTTGGGGAATCATTGTTTTACCAATCTGAACTGTCACTGTAGGATGGCCGGGATCACCATATTTCACAGGAGGGGCTTTTCCGGACATTAATGCAGACAAGTCACCCATCACATGTACTGTAAGGGGGTCTTTAGTTTTCCTACCAGGTTTCTTAACACAAATATCCCTTAATGTTCTGGCATAAATTGGTACATCTCTTAATGCTTGTAAAAGTGGAATTTTAACATACAAATTTTGCAATTCCCCTAGAAGATTAAAAGCAGGTGTTTCAGCTGTTCTGGTTAAAACCAAACGCTCGGGGAATGGTGGTTCTGTTATTTCAACATTCTTGTTAGGAGGTGGTTGTGATTTCTTATGTTTCTCAGTTTCCTCTTTATCAGAATCAGAAGAAGTTATGTCATCAATAATAGGCTCTACTATTTTTCTAGATCTCAAATGAATATCGTTACATTGCATAGTAGGAAATATAGACTGATTCTGAATATCAATGACTTGCACAACTTTATTATTGGGGTTAGGATTTGGTTGCACAGGTAGCTGGGGTCTCATTTGGTTATTTGGCGGAGCATTTGATGGAAGAGGAAGTGGTTGTTGGAATTGAGGCAATTGATTTGGATACGGGAGTTGTTGGCTTCTCCAATTTGAATTCCAAGGGTTAAAAGAAGATGGCTGCTGTGGGGGCCAAGGAGTCCACATTGAAGGATCAACAAAGGGAGGGTTTGATTGCTGCATGGGTGGGAAATTCATTTGGTTGAAGGGTGGGTCTTTCTATATAGTCCTCCGGACTCTCATCCGTCTTTTGTGCCATATTGAATAGTTCATCCTTCTTTTCTCTCGTCCGGCAGTAGTCTTGATATTTAAGCAGAAATTTCTGTTTCATCTGCTCCCATGTTGTGATCACCTGACTTCCAAGGCTCATGAACCATCTTAAAGCATTCCCTTTTAAGGTGGATGGAAACAGTTTCAACTTTTGAGCATTAGTAACATAATCATAACTTCTGCATAATATATCAAATTCAAAAAGAAATTCATCCGGATCTTCAGAGGATAAACCATGAAAGTTAGGTAAAGAAGACAATGGAATGTTTTTCATAGGAGTTATCCCTGCAGGGAGATCACTGATAGGAAATCCCAAGGTAGAGAGGGAATTTTCATCCCTTCTTTCTCCTTCAGGATCTACACGTCCTCCACCAAAGAAACCATCATTGTTTCCTTCCATTGTTGGCTCTCCTACTGCACTTGCTCGATCGTCAAGATCTTCTATTGGCTCTTCGATGTTTTCTACCGGTCGTCCAACGCTTTCTATTATTTCCTCAATGTACTCTGCTGATTTACTAACACTTTCTTCTGACTCTCCAGCACTGACTGCTGGTTCTTCTATATTTTCAGGACCCACACTTCCTCTGTTCTATAATCTGATTGAGGGGAGTGCTGAAATTTTGATCTTCGAGAACTTAATCTCTGTGATGATTCAGCCTTTGATACAATCTCGTCAATAAAAGTTTTTCTTCCTCCCCTTCCTTTGCCTTTGCCACCTGTGGGGTTAGTTTTCTTCTGGTTTCCGCGTCCTCTCATACAATCTGCACATTTGAAAAGAAAAGATTAATGCTTTTGAAATCTATAATTACCTTCCTCGGCAACGGCGCCAAAATGTTGGTCGCTTTAATTGCTTTCACAATTCAAGCTCCACATAAATTGTCAACCCGAGGAAGTCTTTTTATTTCAAAGATAACCACGCACTGTATATGCTCACTTTCAAAAGCAGAAACAATGTTGTAGTAAAAAGCCACACAATTATCAATCTCACAAATCTACTGATTCACACTCTGTTTAATCAAAGCTGAAGTCACTTAAGTTATAGCAGAAATAATTTCTATGTTGCAGTTAAAATCCAAACAAAGGAAGACCAATCTGCAAGAAAAGAAATCAATCAACCATAGCAGGAATAGGACCCTATTCCTTAGTTAGGAACTTCAGCACCTGCTGCCTGACACTTAATCACACTGTAGGAAAGGTAGCTTCAAGAGACCAAGACCCTATTCCTATGAACAGGAACCTTCAGCACTTGTTCTCTTGTTTCTAATCACACTGCAGGAAAAGGAAAGCAATGAATGGGAGCAGGACCCTATTCCTTTATACAGGAATCTTCAGCACCTGCTTCCCAGCATCAGACACTCATACAATTAATAGAAATGGATTTCTCAACTTCCAAGAGTGAATGTGTTCAATACATGCAGCGCTAAAGAAACAGAGTACTACTAAACTGTGCAATTAGTGTTCAACAACAGTATTAAAGTAAAGTGCAAAAAACGTAAAGAATTAAACAAATTACAGGAACCAAAGGGTGAATCTTGTGAGGAAGGCGGGCCCTTTCCCTCTCACAAGATTCCCCGGGGGAAAGAATTAAATTAGGGCGCTCAAAAGAAGAATTTATTCATCTGTCAAAGTAAATGATACATTACAGATGGAGACTAGCTCCAGTTCTCACACAATGTTCTCCTGTAGATTTACAACAATGAACTCTCCTCTAATGATGATGTCTCCTCTTTTTAAAGAGGAGACATCTTTTACAATTTACATGAGAGAAAATCTACGTTATCCCAAATCTGTTCTCTTTCTCAAAACAGGACTATTCTGTTCTTCCAAAAAAAGATACTGTTACAACAGAGACAACAAAAATGCTATCTTCAGGATAATCCAGGTAACCGTGTCTTCATGCTATTGCTACTATTCCACAAAAAGTTCTTCCAGAATCGCAAATTACGCATGACGGAATTTGCGTGCTTGACGGCTGTTTCAGCAACTGAGTCAGCTGTTTCAGCAACGGCCGCTTGTTCCTAGCAAATCATATAACTTATCTGCGAGCTTTTGGACTTATGTTAGCAACGATGCACTTCGATTAATGATAAAATATAAGAGTATTATGGAATTAAATGTAAACAGATTAAACATATAATAAAGAAGAGGATTTTATATACCTTGGGATAAAGTAGATGAAAATGATAATGGAATCATTTTTAATCATGGTTATAAAAGTAAAATGGTGTCAAAGTATATAGCAAAAATGATACATAGTGAAGTCCTAACAACATTGACAACATCAGAAAAAATATGGAATTAAAGTTTTCTGATATGCTGAATGATTCTATGGTATTATGGAATTAAATGTAAACAGATTAAACATATAATAAAGAAGAGGATTTTATATACCTTGGGATAAAGTAGATGAAAATGATAATGGAATCCTTTTTAATCATGGTAATAAAAGTAAAATGGTGTCAAAGTATATAGCAAAAATGATACATAGTGGAGTCCTAACATCCCCCCCAGCTGAAAATGTTGCATGTCCTCAGGCAACCCGTAGTCTGAATCAGAGTCTGAGTACTGGGACTGAGCATGCAAATTACTCAAGCAGTAGCTGGAGAAGGTGGCGTCTGTAGGAGCTCTGAATCCTCTGTTGTTCTGCAAGTATTGCCATGCCAAGGCTTCATCTCTGTCAGTCAACTGGTAATGACACTGATATTTCTCTGAAGGCAACCATAAAATTGGAAAATGAAAATGATACCCAATCCAGTTTACTCCACAATGTTGAATGCAACCAATGTAATTAGGAACCCTGGATAATGCAGCTTGAAGATTGTGAGGGTTAAAAGGGTGATAATCTTGTCTTTCTTTACATGACTGCTGCCAAAACATAATATTGGCCTTCAATGCAGCAGTACCCTTTACTCTAATTTGCTGTTGACACTTAAGAAGTGTTGAAGCCTGTAATTGTTGTATATACCGATGCATTCCTGGCTTCTGTAAGAATTTATGATATTGTGCTATGAACATGGCTGGGCTTAAAGGTTGTGGCCTGATCCACAGGAGTTTATTCTCCTCATTATGACTGCTTGCAGTGAACGCAGTTTGCCAAGTGAGATGGTTAGACAAAAATGAAACAAATGCCCTTATTTGTATATCTCCCGCAATTGGAATAAGATTAACTCTTCTATTGTCGGGAATGGCCTCATTATGAAGGTAGAGTTCGCACAGCAAATGCTGGTCGCTCTCGGGGGCCTCATTAAAAGTCTCAACAAATTTCTCTGAAGTAATTAACTCATACGGTCTGCCATCTTTTATTGCTTTTAATTGAAAATAAACTAATCGTTCAGAAAGAAATAGAGAGTAGTTTACAGAGGGTTTGCGCGTAGCCATCAACTTCTGGACTAATGAAAACATCAAGGCCATCTTTTCCTTAGATTCCTTGACTTCCTTTTTGGAGTCCTTGAGCTGTTGCATCATTTGTTCCCAACTATCCCAGTTGGCATATACATAGTTCTGCCATGCTAACTTATGCTGGTGTAATGTTGTATCCTGTTCTTCAGCATATTGTTTCTTCCATTTGTTCATCTGTTCCAGTTGATTCCAAGGCAAGGTCTATGTCCTGGCATCAGAAGTACTGGGTTGGGACGTTGTTTGAATGGCTACACTGACTAACTTAGAGCGAGATATCTGTGGTGATGCTTCTGTTTGAGTGGCTACATTAACTGACAAAGGACGAGATATCTGTGGTGGTGCTTCTGTCTGAATGGTTGCATTAACTAGCACAGGGCGAGGTATCTGAGGTTTAATTTCTTTTTCTTCCTTTATAGAGAGCCCTACTGGTTCTTGTGGAGCAGTAGGGCATCCCTCTTTTGTTCCAGCTGATGTAGATGCCTCAGATAATTGAATTTTAACTAGTTTGTAGCCTGCCTCCTGGTAAATGTTGCCACACTCATGGCACATGTATTCCTTGCATGGCTCCTTATTTTGCGTTGAGGCTGTGTGTGCTAACATATAGAGATTCAGTTCTCTATCAAAAGCCTCTCGTGCCAAGGTTAATTCATTCTTGTAGGCTTCCAATTCAGACTTCAGGAATTCATTCTCCTCCAATAAAGATGTCATAGTATGTAAGCCCTGTGCGCTGGTTGATTCTGTTGGGGTAGTCTGCTGATGCACAGTCGTAGCTGGTTCTTGTGGGACAGCTACTGCTGGTCTCCCACTATCATCATGCTTGGTGTATTTTTGTACCATAGTGGCTGGTTCTTGTGTTTCAGCCTCTGGGTAAGTGACTGGTTCTTGTGTGACAGTCACTGCTTGAGCCATAAACAATGTCGTATTATCCCAGGGCACTGGTTCTTGTGTGGAAGTGCCACCGGATGAGACGGGTTGGGGGGTTTGAAATGGGGATGAAGATTAGAGTTTTAACAAAATAGTGGCAGGGTCAGGGGAAATGGAGGTGAGTCCTGTCTCAACAGTCATCCTCATTTTTCTTTTTGGTAGGAAAGTAGCAAAATCACTGCCTTTCCTTTTCTTTGAGGGGGAGGGTTCTTCTCTGGGGGAAGGGCTTTCAGAAGAAGTAAGAATTTGGAATTTAGCCCTTGTCCGTCGTTTGGAGACTGAGACTGTTGGGGTTCTTTTCTTTTTATAAGTGGGTGGGGATGGGGGTGTTAGAGAGTCGTCACTAGGGACAGAAATAGTGGGGACAGTTGACTCTGCTAAGTGGGACGAGCTCGGGGTTGGGTCAACTAGGGAATATGGAATATCGTCCTGCTGTCCTTCATAAGGAATTTCAGGAGTATCATGGGAACTTTCGGGTTGTTCGGACGTTTGAGCCTGCTAAGGAATTTCAGGCAGCTGGCTCATCTGGACGAAGAAAATCTTGCTGTGCATTCAGAATAACCTGCTTTCTGCTGAACCAGCGAGTACCAATAGCTGGCAACCCTGATACCTGAACTATGTCCTCCTCTGTTACTGAAATGCGAACCCCTTGAACCACTGAAAAATCACCTTGAAGGTTTTGTGCAAACTCTAAGACTTGTTCCTGGTCAAATTCACCCAATCTTTCAAAATATACTGTCCATCCCGCTTGTTGGAAAATTTGATAGGCTTCGGGAAACAATTGAAGAAGATTTATGGAGCCGGGCTCGTGTCTGATGGCCGACCCTCCCATGGCTCTAGCTTTGAGTTATACGCAGAGGCACAGAACACAGTAAACACAGACCCTGATCGCGCTAGTTGTTGCAACAGAGGCTGCAAGGTCTAAATGACGGCGGAAGTGGATATGACAAGGGACAGAGGATTGGTTAATGCGAAATGATTGTTCAATTTTTGAAATTCCCCCCCCTACGTATGGTGTAATGATGATTGGGCGTGTAAAGATCTGTAATCATTATGAATGAAATCCTCTCTTTAATATAATTTAACTGAATTACATTAAAACCTCATACCTTACATTTTTTTACCTTTGGTTTAATAATTCGAAGTGTCAAGTGCTTCAAAATGGTTTAATGTACATGGACGAATCTGTAGATTTCTCTGAAATTTAGAACAGGAGTGTAACCGGATCTGCTCAGTGCTTGAATAATTTTTCACCAAAAGGATCTGAAGTATAATCGTGGAGAACCGAAAAGCTTATATAACAGCGAAGAGAAATGATGTTTTAATGATAACAGGTTGCTGAAACTGGTGTTTCAGCAACGGAAAAATGAACGATACGTTGCTGAAACAGGTGTTTCAGCAACGGGAAAAATCAGATAAATGGGATAAATGACTTGGGTCTGTAAGAAGTGGGGAAAATGTTTGATAGGGGATAATTTCAACAGTAAGGGATAGGAAATACTAGCTGAGGGAAGGTATTTCAGGAATGATAGGAGTGGGAAAGATGGAAAAAGGGAAATAATGTAGAAGTGAGGATGAAGGGATATTGCTAGGAAATGGGGTAAAATGAAGGGAAC